>JARKHS020030202.1:205000-345000 GCA_030143305.2 Amblyomma americanum
CGCAAAAGTCGACGGAAGAGATCCAAGTAACGAAATCACAAACGAATAGGTTTTTCTGGCTACAGGAGATAAAGCCTCTGCATAGCTGAAATATTGTTTTCATCGCAGCACTTCAGCCTGGATTCCTCAAAATTTGCTTTAGGTGAAGGTCGCTTCATTGGAAGTGCACTAATTCACTAAACACCGAACGTTATACGTGTTCTGGATTATAAACTCATTCTCATAGCAGAAAATTACTGTAATCAGGCATCACTCGAGTATATCATTACATCGCCAATTTAGTGAAGACTGAATGTATAATGAGCCTCCAATCAAAACTTTCTTTAGTTATTTCCAGAGAGCCTGGTAACGTCCAATACACTTTTCTCGGAAAGCTATGTGTTGAAAGTCCTTCTGGCGAGGACTTGTAATAACGATTTCTGGCTGAACCAATAAAAACTTCCAAAGCGCAAAAGAAAACCGCATTGCGAAACTTTCACAACCTGCACAAACTCCTCGCCAGCTTGCGCAAGTTACATGTCGTTGTGCTTCCCATACAATATTTGAGCGTACGGGCCTCGAGGGATAGGTACCCTCATGTATATTTACAATAAATATATGGAGCTCTTGCACTGCTCCACTGGTACCGCCGGTTTACTTTAATCATTCGGGCTTTATCATTCAGACTACTGTTCAATGGATGTGATCTTGATCAATTTGATGCGTAACTTTCCACGGTACTTTCAAACTCATACTAAAACACTTCTAATTCATGTAGCTCGCTCTAGAAGAATATTTACAGTTATGCCTGTATTTGCTTGTGTGCTTTGATAAGCCTTTGTAACTTTGTCGGTTTATTCGCCCGTTATCAACAACAGTGAAGGAGGGTTTCAGAGGCGAGTTCAGATTGCAATAATTATCACCTCATTCCACGAACATGGAAAGCAACTGTGGGTGGCTGATATTTTGGTTCAGGATAACTTTAAAACCTCAGTTGAGACTTAGTAGAGAGATGCCGACATTTACTCACTAAAAAGCGCAGATGCTTGTGTAGATAGCCGTTTATTGCAAGAATGCAGTTTTCTTCAAACTAAATAAATAAAATAGTCACAGCAATGGGAGCTCGTTGACTATTTTCAAACTCGCGAGTAAGTTGTTGTTGTTGCCATGGGGAGTGGTTATTGTTGTTTGCCTATCAAAAGAATGGCGAGTGGTGTTCCACTAAAGCACGAATGCATCTTTATCTCCTACGTCAAACGACGCAGACGTCGTCTCTCAAGATAACACCACGCACAATGGGGGCGAGATGCTTTACAGCCACGCCAGAATTTTTTATCCCCTCGAATTGAACAAGTCTCGGTGTGGTTCAGAGCCTTGAATCGCAAAGAAACAAAAAACGTTAGACAGCGATTGCGGCTAAACCTCTTTTTCTTCCAGCCTATGTAAGGACAAAAAATACCACGGAAGCAAAGTAGTGCCATTATACCCTCGTTACGAACAGGGAAGCCAAGCCACGTTGAGCGAAACGGAACATTATAAGCACCCTTGAAATAAGTACTCAATGCTACAGAATAAAAGGATTACTCAAGACAAAAAAATATGACTTAATAAGGCAGTAGCGTTGACAAATTAAATCTCTCCTGCAGTTTGACTGTTTTTCCGAAATTCGCTTTTTTCTGTTTCATTTCGACTGTGGCTCAAGAACCCACAGAAGCTATTTCCCTAAAAGTGCCTTTCTCATCTTGTATCTTAAGTAGCAAGTAGAATTTCTGCTGGTGCTAGAATTCCCAAGACAACGCGAAATAGACCCCGGCCCGGGCCTAGCGAGGCATATCTAATAGGCACTTTTAGTAAGAGTAGCTATCTCGCATTTCACAGTTACTGCGGCGGTGCACCTTCTACAGGGGTCAGCCTAGCCTTGGGCAATTGCGAATTCAACTCTGGAAATAAAACCCAATGCCATTTGGCTTCTTTGCGTTCATGTGTCCTATTCTAGTTCAAATAACGATGCCACAAACTTTTATCCTGAATTAATATATATTGCATGTATATGGTGGTGCAACTGATAACTGATTTACGCTAGGTTAACCCCACCGGTATACAACGCTCTCAACTCAACTAATGCTAAGAAAGCCTCACTTTACCTGGCTTTTACAAAATGCGCAAATTGCTAGACTGCAGCAGTGGAAGATGTCAAGGACACAGCCTGGATCTCGAAAGTTCAAGAACTCAATGTGGAAGAGAGCTGGTCATGAGGCATCATAGCAAAGCGGTGTAGCAGCAAGCTTGCATTTCTTATTCAAAAGAGGGCTTTTTGTGGCACTATGCCACGACGTGATTCACGCATATGTTTGCCTGTTAGTGTCCCCATGTTCTCTTGCTCCCAAGCTACCCTCGTAGCTTTTAGTTCGAAACCTATTTTCTGTATCTCATGACAAAAAATGAACAATTAATTGAATCGCTGAAGTTTATAACAAACTTTATTATACACATAACATCTCCAGTCGTTCATTTCGGGATGTTTTGCACGATCTGCAGTTATTGAAATAAGAAAAGAGAAAGCGAACAAAAAGAATGGCGCAAAAGAAATACTTGACAATGCTTTCAATTCAGTTCTATTTAAGAGGTTCAGCATTCATCCGTTATTTCAATTCTGTTTCGTTGTTTAGGCTAAGTATTAGCAACAAAAAATTCGAGTGTTAGTCAAACCTCAGAAAAGTATGCCAAGCAAAGTACTATTTTCTTCGTTGTAACGTAAATCCTATCTGGAATGGATTAGGCATTTGCATCGTCACTAACACGTGCATGCACACTTGGGGACAAAAGTCTGCGGGACGCGAGTTCTTCAAAAACATTTATTGTAGCTCGACCTCACTACCCAGTCGCCTGAGATTGTTACCAGAGGAAGGAGCCTTTAAGCACTTAATACCTACATACAATATCAGGCTATTGGATAGTGAGGTGGATCTACGTTTTTCCAAGAACTGGCGGTGCACAAACTTTTGTCCCCGATAGTACAAGTAACACTTTAAACTACTTTTAAATACCCCTAAGGGTGTGCAAACGCTGATTGCATAATTTGACAGAATAGGATTTCATCCTTGAAAAATAAAGCATAATTTTACAATGCAAAACATTAGAAGCTGATCATTTTGCAGCCATAGTTACATTATTGCTTTTTGGCAACAAACAGTTACAACAGCTCTATTCGCGCACGATATCTTAATTGAAATCTCAAATTTCTTTGACTTCCAAAGGAATATCGCTTTAAGAATATCTGAGACATGAGGGAAGAGGGATTCAGGTAGTGACCCCTCGTGCGACTGTGTCATCATCTATGCCTAAGTGGTCCCTCTCTTCCCATAATGCACCCCAGTGGAGTGGGAAGGAGCGTTCGCTCGGAGGCTTTCATTGCTACTTCTTGCCGTTGAAAATGGCTGAGTGTCCGATTTTTTTTTTCATCGCAACCGGTGCATTTCTTTCACATGGAAAAAGGAGGCTCTCCTATTTTCTTGCGAGCATCGGCCCCCATGAAAAAGGCGCGCTTGGAGACCAAACGTGCCTGCGATGGGAGGGACGTTGCCCTTAGCGCCTCTCTTTCTTATCGCTAAGCAGAAAACGAGACGCGCTCCAAGCCCTTCCCCACCCTCCTACCTAATCCTCTCTGGATGTTGCTTGCAATACTCGTAACCGTGTTCCCGATGCGCCCTTTTAGCAGAGGTGCTGAAGCTGCGCCTTTAGCGAGGGCTGGAAATATGTCCATATGCACCGACAACGCAGAGCAGAGCCGTTACGGCATCAACAATGATGAGCAGTGCTCAGCAGCAAAATCATAATGTGTGAGTCGTAATGTGCGAGTAGTGGACAGTAATTTTTTATGGACGGCGACGCAGCATTAACGCACACGCCAAGGGTCAGGAGGTGAGAGAGAGTGTGTCGCGGGGTATAATGCAAGATCGACATGATAAAACGCAGGACGCCTATGGCCCTGGCGGTTCAGCTGAACCACGGTCTGTGGATATCCAGGCTCAACAGGCTGCACAGCAAGAATTGCATTGTTCAGAAGGAGGCGTTTCCCGCGTCTGCTGAAGCGTGCAGGCACTGTTTAGAAACACGCTGTGATTAACGACCCTCTGACTCCGAGGCATGTGAGCCTTGAAAGAGGCTCTGCCCGTTGCGAAAGGATGACGTCTTCGGGCGCCAACCCCGTTAGCTAATGCATGCTGCGCGTTGGGGGCCAATTTTACGGTCGCTGAGTAACATTTATTGGCTGTTAAACACTTACATTTCTGTTACATTTATCAAACCAGTATCTCTCTAGAGGAAAGTATATAATGGTTGCGCCTTACCGGTACCAACTTACAGGGCAGAAACGTGGAGGTTAGCGAAAATGGTTCAACTTATAATGGGTAAAACGCAGCGTGCTATTGAAAGGAAAATGATAGGTATAGCGTCAAAAGACAGGAAGAGAGCTGAGTTGGTCAGAAAAGAAACGGGAGTTATTGATATTCTAGCCGAAATCAAGAACAGGAAATGGACATGGGCATGGGCGGAGCACGTATTGCGAAGGCAAGATAACCGATGATTCCTCGTAGGTAACAGAGAATTGCAATAGATGTCAAGCGTAGCAGGGAGCAGCACAAAGTGAGGGGGCGGAGGAGATTATGAAGTTTTGGCGAGTAAAGTGGCCGCAACTGGCATAGGGCTCGGTTGATGATAATTACGATAGTGAATCAAACATGCGAACATAGAAGAAACGTGCGCCCACACGCCTACTGGCGCTAGGTTGGCTTACTATAATAACTCAGGTGAGGTGCTTGTAACAAATAGCGTCAGTTGCGTTTTTATGGCGCAGAAATTGAAATAAAACTAGGTACCGCAGCGCTGAATTTGGTTTTCTCGCGTAAAACACTACTTTAGGTAAACTGCGCGTTGGACAGATTATGCCTCGAATTCTATTCCACTTCTTAATTTTACAATATGTAAGACAAAACAGAACAAATGAGGCAGTCTGTACATTCTAAAAACTGCATTCAGCGAATTTTATAATCGCCGTCCTGACGTCTCGTTCCGTGCCAGGTGCAATACTTACTGTATTTGCTCATCGATAGCAGCATATCAAAACCGGCACGCGTTTGGCTAAAGGTAGGGGAAGAGGTACCAAGTAGACAAGAAAGTTGACGATTAAGATTCTTGGTAATACGAATGTTCTTTCCATTGGCGCTTCTTTGCTTGGACGAAGCGACAGGAGTGTGCGCTCTGCTGTGCAAAATTTTCTTCAAGAAACGCAGCGACTCCCATTCTAATTTCTTTTTCCTGATCTCAGTCAGTACAACATTGCAACATTACAGGCATTGTGTACTATTATGCACATTAAGCAATTGTGCCGTCTTTGATCTCCAAGTTAACTCCCTCTTCCAATCTCTCAGACTACATACTATTACCACTCCTTTTCCCGTCAAAACTTTCCTGTATCCAGTAATTAACCGCCTGTGTCTTGGCCACTCCCCCGTAGTGGGTATGTGCCAGCAACGTCTGAGGCCTTCCTTCCTTCCTTGAATGGGCAGCGCAGATGAGTGGCGACAGTGTTCGTCGATATGTGGGGTACATTGCGGTAGTACTTTTTGGCGTTTAGTCGCTTATCTTCAACACGATGCGCGTAGGTGGAACTGGATTAGGTAAGCACACACGAATGCCACTTGCAGGGTTACATCTGTCTATAAGGAAGCCGCTCCCCGTAGCCCTTCAACATTCCTCCTCTTTGTTTCTCATCTCCTCCTCTGCTTTCCTCCTCATCGCTTTGGAGAAAGCAGATGGCGACGTCGCACAAATATTGTGCACTCTTATAGCAGATGCTCGAGGACTTCAATGAAATAAATAGCTAACATGGTGGCGTGCTCTAAAGCGTAGATTCTCTTTTTATTCGGAGTGCACTCGTAGGCGTTACTGCATTTTTCAGCACTTCTAGCTATGCACTGTACACAGAGCTTTCGCGTTGCCTTATCTTGCCTATAACCAATGAGACGGCAGGTAAATTTCGCCTGTTTGTTATTTCGTTGGGCGATTCGATAGGTCCAGGCCTAACCAGCACTGCTTGCTGCAGAAACGGTTCACTTTATGAAAACCAGATCACGTCACTCTCAGAGGAATTACCGTTAGGTCTGCATTTCCGTACTATGAACGAACTGACATCAAGTGCAGTTTCCCGCAAAATACTCGCGCTTACTGTATGCAAATTGAATTCGCTATCATAGAGCTCTGCATTAGCTGTCAAAGCGTGTCGCATCATGATCATGTGCACTGTGGTAGCATGAAGCCGCTTCGCTTGTGGGTGGTAAGTCGCCGGGTACGCGTCTCTCCACCCCGATGCATCGGACATGCCACAGGTGATTTTTCATGTCACCTACGGTTATGAATAGCCTCCATGCTGTGGCTTCACGTCGAGCTCGTCAATTGGCTCGCAAGGTAAGTTTTCAGGCGAAAGTGGGTCTGCGTATGGTTCGCGCAAGGCCGAACCTCTGAAAACGTCGTCCGCGAACTCGCCCAACGTATACATGAATGGAAACACCTGGTTGTGGAGGGAAAACCCACAACCGGCGCAGAAAGGAGTTCCGAAACTTTTGAACTTTTCCGTGCTCCTGAAAATGAAAGGTCTCTTGTGATTTGCGCCTAGGAGTGGTGCCTCTCATGGGAGGCACGAAGTTTCACTCTTCGTCTAAAATTAAGTCAGCACTCTTTCGAAAGCTAGATTGAAAGCCACAATAACAAAACAAAAACGCAAGTTTAGAGCAAACAAGCCGGTAGCCTGGTTAATAATGCGCGTTGCGCCGAAGAAAGCGCTATGAAAGAACACAATATCGTTAGGACATCCTAATAGAGAAGTGGGGCGTCAAACTACACACTTCGCGGCAAATGAAGCCGATAAAGCTTGAAATGTGTCGTCAGGCGACATTGCACTGCAGAGGGCTTTCGACATCCAAGACCTGCGTCTGGCGTCTGCCTGGACTCTTCCAAAAGCTTCTTTGCGTTTTCCACTATTTGCTTTTGTGTCCTGCTGCCCGCGAAGCACCTTCGCAATTCTGGGCACGTGTCGCAACAGACGGCTTTTGTGGGAGCTTTCAACCGGCGCTGCCTGTAGTCAGCTTGGAGGGTACAAGCGCAAACCAGTGAGGTTAGTCCCGTTGCGTTGGCGTAATTAGTTGACGCAACGGCGCAGCTAAGTCGCCGGTTAGCGGGCGTGATTGGGCTCCCCTACTGTAGGTGCGTTGGTTAACTGCTCGTGCTCCGGATCTCAGAAATGACGATATTACGGTTATGTAACAGGAGTGTGGCTATATAAAACACGGTAGCTCCTTTATATTACGATTTTGTTTTCTCAAAGGGACGTTTAACTCAATAACCAATTATTCTGGTCAGTGATGTGCAGTATGTCTTACTGTTGCTGCATTTAGAGTAACAGTGCTGTGGTATATTTACATTTATATCTGCAATGCTTACTGCAAACAAAGAGACAAAGTTATAGCTGCATTAGACAGTACATTATCCTTTTCTCGAGGTATAAAAAACTTGTCTTAGAAAAGACAAGAACCTGACAGCCGAATGCATGTCAGGAATAGTATTCATGCGGCCATTTCTATGTCGTCCGTTTCAGCTGTGCGTGCTCTGTATTTCTACTAGAGTATAAGAACAGCGATTTTTCCTATTGCACAGAACGCACTGGATTCACTGAATTCGAAGAATCCATCACTTGGAATGCGCCGGGTATAGTTTCATTTCGACGAAGCAATGCAGCGTATCAAGAGCATATCGTGCCTCTTTGTTTTTAGAATAATATGTGTGTGGAACAATTTCGTCTGACGTACCCGTAATACAGATTGCTGTTCTCCCATAGTCAACTCGTCACCAATGCATATTATTCGAATCTACGACTTTTTCAATACTATCCTAACTTGTCGGAAGATTTAAAATACGGTAAGCACTGACCATGTGTCCTGGCGCGCTACCCTGGCGCCCTATCAGGGGCAACGTGATGCTCAATTGGTAGTTTGAGGCTGCCCTTAAATACTGTACAATAAAAGGCCTCAGCCTGCACCGCACTGCCATGCACAGTAGAGCTATGCCCTGTCAACTCTCCACCTTGCCGAATGCGGGAAAAATCTGAACTGAGCTTACAAATTATCTTTACAGAGCGCGCTCGCCACACAAGAAAAATAAAGCAATACAAGCAAAAACAAAATTTATTTTTAGGATAGCCAGGCCGATAAAGCTCAGCTAATGGACAGAAAAATAACCCACCTTCCGCATGATAGTAACTTTGAGGTGTTCCTTTTTCTTTTTTTTTCGAAGTGGCACTTTCCTGTTAAAACACTACAGCACGTTCCTGCCATCTTCTCTTTTTTGTGATGTTGAATCTGCCATAGAACCGTAAAAGATACACACCAAAAGATATCATAATTTGACATTATCACTCAGGTAAATTGGCTGCAAACATTCTTGCAACCAATCTTTTCTTTAAGCCGTCACCTATTGAAAGCTTTTTGTGTAGAGGTTGCGTCAATGGCGCAAAATGACATCGGCATTATGATCATCACCTGGCTAGTCATTTACATTAGCCCCACATTCTGTTTTAATAAGCTATGTGACGAATTTACTGAATTGATTTATGTGCTCAAGCTGTGACCTACGCTCGCGGCCGCGAATTTAAATTTATTACATCAGACGTGCTACTCAGCTGTGATAGCAGTTTTAATAGGTCCGTAGAACATGCAGACGTCATTTAGTACGTACGACGCAAGTTACGTTGAAAAAGCTTTTAAGAAGTGAGCCGTTAAAATAATTATCGCTGTGAGAAAGGTTGCAGGGTCACATCCTGAATCATAATAGTATATCATAGGGACATTCCGCAGGGCACGTTAATGCCTTTATGATTCTAATAGGATTAGTGACTAATTACTTGTCAATGGGTAACATGAACTCTTTAAACATAAGGCGAAGCAAACTGTTATTGTAAGGCACAACGCAGTTGAAACGCCACCAAGAGCAAGACGAAATTTTAATACATAATGGCTTGTTTTTCTGAACCAACCTGATGACTCGTTAAAAAATGGATCGAGCTTTTTCTGGAAGTTAACAGACGCACTAGCTAAAGGCGCCGACGGTAGTGTTGCAGGCGAGATTTGATAAACGACGCAGAAAAATAGATACCCGCTGTGGTAGCAACCTTCTATCAAGGAAAAGGCGCGCCCGCAGAAAATGTGAGAGCTCTGCGGGGGCATTGCGTCCCGAACAGGTTGCTTTCTATTGCAACAACCTGTTATTAATGCTCCCAATTAGAGTGTGCAAGCTGCGATGCAAGAAATAGCAATCTAGGTCGGAGCATCACGTGACTAAAAGTTGGACAAAACAACTGTGCTTCAAAGCTAGCTCAGAGCCTAATTCGCTTTGGGTCGTTAAACCCCATAATCTAAAACCAAACCGTCATCTTTTCAACGGTAGCAGAGTGCTGGCTTCAAATAAAAACGGCCAAAAAGTAACTAATTTGAGTACATTTAACAGCACAAAAGAATTCCTATTTTTCTTAGATAAGCAAAATTTCCTCTGCAAGGACTTTGATATCAAATTTCAAGACTGAATGATAGCAGATAACCTGCAGGAAGTGCTGTTGACTTTGCCGGCGGTCATTTTCAAAACTTCTTCATATAAATATTTGTTTCTTTTTATATATTAGACTTTCATAAACGCTCTTCGTCTTTCTTAAACGTACTCTGCTTAAATAAGCCTACTCCTCCACACTAAATATACGGGGTATTAAGCATGCCACCACCTTTGCACTCTATAACATCAACCTCGACAGCAGCAAAACCACGGCGATGGATTCGTTTCCGTGTGCAGGTCGGACGAATTAGCACATGGCAGACAAGCCCTACCAGGAAAGGCCAGCTTCTTTGCAACAGCGGCAATTGCGGCGAACAGTCTTAGCTCGGTTTCTACCCTTGTGCCTTTTCCTCTCATCCAATTGCACCGCCCGGCTGTCCTCGCACCGAAGCGATTAGGGATTTCGACAAGCGGCAGCAAATAACTTGATGTCCTTTGCAACGAAACAGTATATCCTGAAGAAGCGATATCGGCATGTGAAGGTTGAGTAATTCTAAGAAGAAAGCAGAAAAATCAGAAGAGATCTTAACGAAAACAGGGACATAACGGCAAGATCACCTTAGCGCGTTTACTGGCTCGAGCTGTTCTTGGCTCCTAGCAGCACCAGCCCGCCTCCGGCGCTGTGATATGGTTTCGTCGGACGTGGTTCTCGCTTCGTTGGCCAGCTGTTTACACACTCTCCCATTATCTGGGAGCCAAAGCTCTTCGGGCTATTTGGAAAGGACTGCGTGGTTGGGAAATAACACTTGACAGACAGACAAACAGGAGAGAAAGCAAAAAATAGTCAGGGAGAGCTGAATGGCGCACACTGCAGTGCCACGCCGGTGCGATGTCTTGGTGTTAACGAGCTTTTGTCATTACATCGGTTGCGGTAATACTCGCTCTTCGGTTTTGTTGTCTCGTGGCTTCTGGAAAGAATGGCCACTATCTATCTCTAGTGAAAAGAAAATAAAGACAAATAGAAGAAAATAAAAAGCAAGAAAAAAAGCCGCTACTGACGTAAATGCGCTTCTTTATTCGACACAAAGGTTAGCGGATACTGAAGTACAATAATAATTCATGAAATAACCACGGGGCCATAAGGCCTGAGCAGAACATATGGAGTCCGAATGGACCGAGTGATTTTCAGGTCAGGGTTCAAAATTCCCATTGACAGCGATATTTTCATTTTTCTGCCACTGGGCCTGATTGCTCTCCGAACGAATTATACAATTTTTCTCCTTTTCCTTGTGTCCTTGTCGCGCACTTTTGAGGATCAACGTGGTCCTTGAAGAGAATGGTCCCCGCTTTACGCCGCGTAGTGGCGATACAACACGCCTCTGCTGCGCAAGCAGGAAGCTGTAGTCGGGGCTTCTTTTGTTTGTTGATTTTTGTTCGGGAAGAGGATTCGTTTTCGGTTTAACAAATTTAATAATAATAATTGGTTTTTGGGTAAAGGAAATGGCGCAGTATCTGTCTCATATATCGTTGGACACCTGAACCGCACCGTAAGGAAAAAGATAAAGGAGGGAGTGAAAAAAGAACGGAAGAAAGAGGTGCCGTAGTGGAGGGCTCCGGAATAATTTCGACCACCTGGGGATCTTTAACGTCCACTGACATCACGCAGCACACGGGCGCCTTTGCGTTGTAACATATTAGAGAGTTTTAGTTTCACGTACGTAGAGGGTTCACGTACGCAAACGTGAGAAGTCTACGTAGTCTGCACGCAGGTCGTTTGAAACCCTTATAGTTACACGTACGCGAAGCACGCCGCGCGTTATGCCTAGCGCCATCTACTAAAAAACACAGACACTGGTTGTAGCCTAAATCATCCAAGATAAGTCTTTAAGCCAAGCCATTCATAGCGAGACCGTTGTTATGACGACGACCAACGCTACTACGTCAGGCTTAACAGCTGAAAAATTGCACTTCTGTCTGAAAAACAAAAGCTATTTGTCGCTTGAAACCTTATGCGAGGGTAACAATGGGCAAATCGAAGGCGAATACAGCAGTTTAGAACATGATATCGCGTCGAGGGATTAGCGACGAAGCTGTTATCGCTGTGAAGCGGCGGGCAGGGCGCCGCCATGTTTTTCAACGCTACATACGCGAGCAACGCAAAGACCGCAACGTAAAAATCCGAATCTCACGTACGTACGTGAGACTCGCGCATACCCTTTGCGTTCTGCGCATGCGCACTGGTCACCCGTAAGAGCTCTACGTACGTGAAGCCTCTACGTACGTGAAACTAAAACTCTCTATTTGCTGCTTTATTTTCTGGACTGATGTAGTTTTCTGTTAATTGATTGCCTTGGAGCGCGCATCGTTTGGCATCCATTGGCACGTCACAAAGGGTTGTAAACCAAGCCCGCACACAGCATCAAAATGGAAACTGTTAGAAATTTCTTTAATACTTGAATAAAGAAGAAACGGTGCGTTTGCCAGTTTAAGGATGGAAAGCAAATTGGGGAGGGGGGCGCCATTTCAACATGAGCAGTAGTCTAAAAAGCTTGATCGGCAGCGTATAAAATAAAAACATTGAGAGATAGCTTTCCCGTCTAAAAAAGTACACTCATTAGGAAAACAAAGGAAACAAGTACTTCATGAGCCGTAGCAAATTAAAGAGGGTGGTTAAGTTTATGTGTTATTTGTTCGTTTGCATCTGCTTATTTATTCCCTTCTCTTCGTTCTTTTGCGCTGCATACTTTATGCCTGGCTTATCTTAAGGCAAAACAGAATGAGCACACATGAATAAAGCGTACCCTTTTAAATGAATGCAAAAGTCATCATTGTACTGCATTTATGATCTGCTAGAAAATTCGACAGCAGTGGTCTTGGACGACATTTCTGTATGAATTTATGAATGCTTGATGCGCAAATAAACATAGCGCATTAGCGGTATTTTTTGCCAGGAAGCCTCGCGATTTTGCCGCTTTCTTGGTTTGCCTTGTTTGTCAGAAAATTACTGAAAATATCAAATTACAGTAAACTTTTCTCTGCACCACCGGCTGAAAGCAGTCGGCAATCCTTATAAGCGAAGAAATAGATGTATATCCTCAAGAGTGATTTCGCTACCAAATAAAAATTATATAGATGCATTTAAGCACAAAATATATTCTTTCTTCTCGAGAACTGGCCATGTGTCGTATTAAAAGACATCGATATGCTCTGGTAGGACGTGTAGTGTTATTCTCTTCTAGAAACCTCAACCTAAATAAATAAATTCCAACTTCTAGTCTTGTCCCTTAGTCAAAGGGAATGACCTTCATCATTTGTAGCGTGAGACCAAATCCGTGTAGTCTTGTTCTTGACACCTGTATTCATGGACAGGTTACCGGCATGTAGCAAATATTAACATTATAGGCTGGGGCGGAACATTTAGCGCGTGTGTTCGGTACTGCGTATTCTTGAAAGCCGAATTGGCACATCATCAATGGAGTAACAGCCACGCCAGCCCTTACGCTTGTAAGGTATAGCTCGTCCAATATCGTTAAGTTGTGAGCAAAAGGGAAAGCGCTCGAGGAAGTCAGGGGTTGTGTATTTCTCTCTAAAAGGATGACAAGACAAGAACAGCGGTGTCGGCATCAAAAGTGAGACTGATGAGGGAGGCATTCATCTCTTGGACTGGGAACATAACAGCCTCTGCTTTCCTCTGTTGCTCATTCTCACCATCTTCTTGTGTCTATTGTGCACGTGGGTACGAATCGTTCTTTTCGTAATGAGAACATATCACTCCTGAGCGATGCTTGATATCTTTAGAACTGATGCTTAAGCATCATAGGATGGACGCAGCTGGCAAAGGACAGGGTTAATTGTAGACATGGGAAAGGCCTTTGCGCTGTAGTGGACGCAGTCTGGCTGATGATGATGATGATGATGATGATGATGATGATGATGATGATGATGATGATGATGATGATGATGATGATGATGATGAAGCATCAGCTCTAAAGCACCAACATTTCAAAATTAACAGCGCGGCTGTTGACAGCGACGAAAGGAAAGACATACTAGGAGAGGAGCTGCATCGTGTGTCTTCGTGCGTGTGCCTGTTCTCGTGAGTTTCCTTTTGTCTCTGATAACAGTCGCGCTGTTCCATTTTGAATCGGTATCTTTACATTCTTATCAGTTGTTTAATCACATCTGAAACCTTCGTGTAAATATGGACATCTCTGATGGAATCTATTGAGCTGACAAGGGTAGTGAAATGAGGTGCTCGGTATCACATGCACATTAAGCACACCAACGGTCATCTAAGCCAAAGGAACCGTAGGGGCCTGTTTGTTTTGTAAATACTTAATTTTGATCACCGCAAATTTAGCACTGCAGTAATTTTATGGCTTAAAGATTATTTTTTAGAAGTTTGAAGAAAAACCCAACCCACGAATGCCGTATATTGTGTCCGGCGGTCTACCAACTGAATTACGTCGGTGGCTGTCGAGTCTTCTACTTTCGGGGATATTTACATTGCATGTAACATAAGCTTGGGCTATTTCACGATCTCCACCGTCGTCCATAGCAGCGGGAATATAATTCCTTTTATTACCGTGAGTGTTACTTGGAGCGTGTTCGAATGGTGAGGGCGGCAGCTTGTTGAGAACCCTCGTATGCCACCTGTGGCAGATAGACTACTAAAACCGAGGCCGTCGTTAAGTTCATGTGCAGGCAAGGATAGTGAAATGAAAGGATTGTTTATTCTGCTACTTTCTGATGACATTTCAGCCATAAAATTACTACGCTACTGATTTACTAACTCATTAGAACCACAAATAAAAAAATGAAACATGCGCCTAAGCTTTCCTTCGTTTTTATGACTGATGGCTTTCTTATAGACGCTAATCGCAAAAAAAAAAACAAGTGAAGGGAAAGCCTCAGTGTGCTCTCCAACGTTTCGACAAGAGGACTTGTCTTCGCCTGGGCAAAGCGTTCATCATTGGTGGGGTTGAAATGGGGTCTTCGCTCCTAGGAGGAAGGCTCGATGAAGGGGAAGTGGTTGTGAAATGGGAGGATGTTGGGATGGGGAGATTGAATCTCGTCAAGGCTTGATGGCTGCTAAAGATTATAGACCCGTTGACCTGGAAACATGTGAAAAGAAAAAGGCCAGCTAAGCAGAAAATAATCCGGGGGTGTAGAGTGTGGAGGGATAGCGAGCGTGGACTTCGACAGGTGGCTTGGGATGACGAATGACTTGATATGAAGTCATACCAAGCCACCTTGTCCTCTCCTTCCTCAGGGGAAAGTGCTTTGGTGCATCAGTGCCTCTACGCTACAAGTGTACCATTCACTATTCGGGAGCTACCTGCGGTACAGCTTGCTTTCCAATGTTCAGTACCATTACAAAGACACACGTCCGGACTCTATAAAGTGTGCAAGCGCAAGCTCACCATATCTGCCTTGAACTTCCTAAATGTGCCTCTACAGCAGCAACTGTTGTCATCGGCCGGAAATATCAAATTGCTACATACATTACTGTTGATACCATGAGAGCACATATTCCGCACCTCAAACGGGTTCCCTGTCGTCATCTCGCAACTCTTCCGGCAATTAGGCCACGTACTGCATTCGTCAGCGTCATTGATGCTTATCGCGCCTACCTTTCATATCAATTCACCCCTTCCTCAAGACCGTACTTGCCCTTATAAAGCCAACATGAATCTCGGGTGCACCTTTCTCTTCTTAGAATTATGAAGAAACCTGATGTATCATTGGCTCCTCTCAAAAAGATCACGTTGGAAAATCTGCATTCAACCGCAGTCATCGCATCCATGGCTCTGTCAACTCAACCAGTTCCGCGGCGTTTCGGGTGATCCCGGCTAGGTCAATCCTGACGAAAGTGCAGACGGCCTACCCCACTTAACTGGTGCGGAAAAGCTGCCCTTCGGGCTGCAGTTCAGTTCATCAGCCAAGAACCTCCATATCAATGGTCAGTTTTCACTGATTCCAAAGCATCCCTTCAAGGCCTGCAAGCTGCTCTAAGCCGAGGGTCGCATTAACAATTAGTTATAGAGATTCGCCTCGTGTACCACTACGCCATATCGAAAGGTCATGATATCATTTTAATGGCTGTCAGGACACTGCGGTATCAAAGGAAACAACCATGTGGACGAGACTGCCCGGTCTGCCCACATGGAATTCAGTATGCCTATATCAAGAATTGGCGCAGCATGTGAGCTACGCACGTTGGCGTTGGAGCTCACACTTTCTATGTGGAACACTGGCCAATTTTCAACCATCGCCGCAGGACTTTGGACTCTGGACTGCGCCTTCATCGTCCCCAGAATACACCGCATCGCGAAGCACAATTGCTTCGCCGTCTATGATTCGATGTTGCATTTACGGAGCAATACACGTTTCTGATTAGGATGGCCGACAGCCCTGCTTGTGAAAGATGTAGCTGCGGAGAGCCAATTGCACATCTCCTGTGTGAGTGCCTTGCTTTGGCTACCGAAAGACGTACGCTGCGTTGTGCCGTGGACCGCCTGGATGATCGCCCTTTAACAGAGGATGATATCCTGGGATGGTCGCCACAGGAATCAACTGCCTTCAAGGCGTAGGCAGTGTTTTGCTACTTGAGAGCGACTGTCTTGAGGGACCAATTGTGACTGTTCTTCGCCCCTTACTCCTTCGCTTTTCAATCCCCACATCCCTCTTCCACAGTGCTGGTTAGCCAACCGGAACATCGTTCTGGTTAATATTCCTGCCTTCCCTCTTCCTATTTATCTCTCTCTCTCTCTCGTCTAATCAGGGCCAAGAAACACCAAACGGTCCTTCAAATATTTCAACAGTATTGTGCCTATTTTTAAAAGTGTATTGCAATAATTGAAAAGGTAGTTCAAGATGGCGCTTTGAGAGTCCAGCGAGCATTTCATTCAGTGATAAAATTAGCAGAAAAATTCCACACGAGCACAACTCTGCGAGAGGGTACGGCAAAGTTGTGCGCACCCAAGCGTAAACTCGGCGCCCGGCTAAGTCTCCTGCGCGCAGCAACTGGACAATGGTCCTCTTTGCTCCCAAGTGCGGGAGCCGCCTGTCGCGGAGTGAGGGACGCGGAGGAACACGCTTTCCAGCGCACACTATTCTAAATTGCATCAAATTGCCAGAGCCTTCACAGTGCTGCAATTGAGTACTGAGATCGACTCTATATACGAGTATACACTTGTAATGCAGAACAAATAAATGAAAAAAACACAGGCTTTGTCAGTCAGGCGCCTTCATTCCCCTCGCATTCCTTGTTGCCGCTTTCTAGTCCCTACTTTACCTGGCCTCAAAGTTTTCCACCAATTAATTCTTGTCTATCCTGTCCAGCACGTGGTGAAGAAAACCCAAAGACATAGAGGAAAGTGGAACAGGATTTTTCTGCCCCAAATCCGACGGTTTTCGGAAATTATCGACTGATTTATGTACATTACACTGCACGTTAGAATGTACGTTACACTGCTGCAGGAGCCCGGTCTGCAAAGTGTTCCAGAAAAAATATTGAATATCCATCGATAAACATGGTAGCTGCACAAAATACAGCGAATTTTTTAGAAAAAAAGGCAATAACGGCGCAGCCATTCTCAATTTTCGAATCTATAGATTAAATTCACAACTATTCGGTTGATAAGTGAAGTAATTACATTCACTTCTGTGGTAAAAATTTTTGCCCTGGTGTTAATTTGCTGCTTCCACCCTCCGAAAACCTGACCTCCCTTTTTTTATATGCAGCTTCAGTCAATCTTTTTACTCAGACTTTTCTTTTATTCCACAGTTCTAGCGCTTGAGAGCGCTTTAACAACTTTGAATTTAAAAGTTAAATTTGGCTGGTGGACCGAGATCCAATCATTTTGATAGACAGTGCTGCATTAAAAAAAAACAAATCAAAGCGTAGCCTTTGTGTATGCAATACTAAGGTTTCCTTACATGCCTTCACGCCTCTGCAGTTTTTCGTAATTTGTGCTATAACCAGGAAGGCGCCGCTCCCTTTCACACATGGAAGTGGAGGCTCATGGGCCTTCCTTGAAACCCGGTGGGTCGGCAGCGGCCGCCCAGAGGAAACGCCTCTACCATCTTAGTGACCCCAGCAGCCAGGCTATCGAGGTGTATTCGGGGGCCACTGATGACTCTTACATAGACGACGGGTGTGTACCAGTCCTCAGCAAGAAGGCCAAGTGAAGACTGCGCAGACTTGAGGACTCGTCCTCATCAAGCACGTCTACGATCATTAAGACACGTGAGCCCTCAACACGTACCGTCTTGTTTGTGCCTGATACGCCAACCGGAAACTTCAACCACCTGAACAGGCAAGCCACGTCTTTGTTCCTTGAAGATCTGGCCCCTGGGAGGCTTAAAGACGTGAGAGTCAACCCCTATAAAACATCATTGCCATTGATGTCACGGAGCGGAGCGCACTGCAATGTTTGACCACCGTTAACAAACTCGGCGACATCAGTGTGCGCTCCCATGTCCTCCAAGTCAGCGGCACTAAAGCAGGCAACATTTGCAACGTCGACATTTCAATTGCTGACGCTGATTTGCCTATGTTAATCAAACCAGCGTCCAAAGGCATCTCAATAATAAAAGTACGGCGCCTTGGAAGATCTCAGTGCATCAAGCTGACATTCAAAGGTGACTCCACATTTCGTCGTATGTGAAGGTTGAGCATTTACGTTTCGTGCCAAAGCCACTTCAATGCAGAAAGTGCATGAGGATCGGACATGTGAGTGGGGTCTGCAAGAACACCATCATGTGTCCAGATTCTCTGAGTCACACAGCGGCTACGTTTGCCGCGCGACTACCCTGAAATGTGCCAACTGCCGTGGCCCTCACCATTCCTCTAGAAAGACTGTCCCCAACGAACGAGCAGTGCTGAAGCAATTGGTGCGGGACCATTCCACGCACAGAGAGGCCGCTTCTAAGGTGCGATGACTTTGTTCGCGTCGTCGAAGGACTTCAAAGAAAACCATTACTTCTGTTAGGGAGGCCTCTAGCACTGCTGCATCTCGTCCTCCTCCTCCACCTGCCGTACTTAATCAAGGGAACCCGACGGTTGGTGAAGCCGGACTTGCTGCTTCGGACGTTATCTGGCCATCACTCCAGACACCCAGTGCTGGCCCAGTGGCCAGCACGTCCACTAGGCCAGGAAAGACAATGGCATCTCCAAGTTCTGCGCGTACTGCTGATCAAGATAAAGGCCGAGACCTCGGCCATGGCCAAGAACTGGAGGTTATAGCAATGCTCAAGTTCGTCCTGAGTGCCATTTGCGCTGTGCTGCCTGAGCACGCCAGCAGCACAGAATGCGCTGCAAGTACTGGAAGCGCTGAGTCCCATTCTAGCTGCTCTACAGTAGCAGGAACAATGACTTCCCCAGCATTAGCATTTATACAGCAGCTGAAGCAAGCCTCTATTTTTCAATGGAATGCCCGCGGACTCCAGTCCCGAAATTCAGATATTGGGCAATATGTTTACGTAAATACCTTCCCAGTCCTTGTCATTTCTGAGCCGAGTGTGCCAAATATATTGCGACTCTCAGGCTACGAGGCGTTTGCATCTCCCACACACTGAAGGACCAGTAAAGTCATCGTCTACATTCGACGTGAACTTACGTATGTGCTTTATCCAGTTCCTCAATACCGACAACCAGTACGTTTGCCTAACAGTGGAGAGTCGTAATCTCACGTTTACGCTTGTGGGTGCGTATCTGTCGCCATCAAGTCGATTTGACAAGACGACGCACAATTGAGTGGCTTGATGGCGGTTACACCCGTCCCTTGGATCGTCATGGGCGAGTTTAACGCTCACCACACCATGTGGAAAGGCGTTAGAATGAATATTAGGGGACGAAAGCTTGTGTCCTTCGCCTTTGGATATGACCTTCAGTGTCTAAATGACGGCTCTCCAGCCGCTGCTTCGACTTGGCTTTCGTTTCTCGATGCCTTATCAGCAACGTCCAGTGGTTTTCGGATATTGAAACCCGCGGAAGTGACCATATCCCTGCATATCTGATCTTTACTGGCCTCTCCACATGCACCTCTCCCACACGCATGCGACGCATCGATTGATCAGTGTTTCAAGCACTTATGAAAGATGCTTGCAGAGAAAGTTCCTCCGATGGTTCGGAAGGGAAAATTAAGGAAGCCATAAAAAACGCGACACGGTTATTCACTCCAGTTACAAAGTACAACGAATTTGATATGTAATTGCAGCGTTTACGATCACTGCGATGGAAAGCAGAGCGTAGATACCGACGCGCAAAGTCGAGCCTTGACCTCAGAGGTGCGAGGTGCATGCAAACGAAAAATCAGCGCGGAATTCAAGCCATCCAGGCACAACGTTGGAGGTCATTCTGTGAAACATTTGATCCACTGAAACTGATGTCGCGCATCTGGAATGTAGTTCGTGGCCTCCGAACATCCCCACACCAGCTGCACCCTTTCATGTCTCTGGCACTCTACCAACGACGTGGTGAGTCGAGGTAGCCGAGGATTTCTGCGCTAGGATAGCAGGACCATCCACCATATCAGCAACGCTGCATTGCAGCGTGTTACCGCTTTTCAGGATTCTCGGATGGGCATTCCCTCCTCCGTGTAGGAACTTGATGCCGCGCTGGCTTGTTGCAGACGGTCATTATCGCCGGGACCCGACGGTTTGCCATACTCTGCACTTGCAAACCTTGGACAAGAAGCTAGGCATGTCCTTTTGGAGTATCACAACAAAATATAGAATGAGGGCAGAGTTCTGGACGATTGTAAGTTCAGTCGTCTAGTTCCGCTCCTTAAACCAGAGAAATCTCCACTTGATCTGACATAATACCGTCTAATTGCGCTCGCTAGCTGTGCTGGCAAAGTACTCGAAAGGATGGTACTTACACGTATTAAGTGGTACCTGGAGCGCTACCGCATATATCCGGTTATAATGTCCGGGTTTCGAGGTGGACGCTCTTCAATTCACAACGTGGTCAACCTGGTGTCATCCGTCTAGCGTTAAAAACAACATTTGAAGCGCCTGACCGTGACATTGTTCTTGGATATAAAGGGCGCATACGACAGTGTAACTCACCAGGCTATTTTGCACGCTCTGGAGGTGGCAGAGCTTGGTGGTCGCGTTTCCTGCTGGATACGTTATTTATCCGACAGATCTCTCTTTGTACAGACTGAGGATGGCCCAACGTCTTCTCATTTCACTTCCCGTGGAGTGCCGCATGCTGGAGTGCTTAGCCCAACGCTGTTCAACCTTACACTTGTCGGGCTTTTCGACATATTACCACAGTAGGCGCAACCCTTAATCTATGCGGATGACATCTGTATCCGGGCAGGTGAAGTTACGCGCCCAGAAGTTCGAGCAAGACTTCAAAAGGCGTCAAGTATTCATGCGACCTACCTCCATCTGCAAGGCTTACAGATTTCAACCGAAAAATGCTCGCTTGTTGCCTTTACACGCAAGAACATGTCTTATTATACCGTATACATAAACGGCCCAGCAATGCCATACGCAAAAAGACATCGGTTTCTGGGAGTAATCATCGACCGAAATCTGTCATAGACCCCATATTTCATACATAAAAAAAGAGACTGACAGCGATTTCTCACTTTCTCGCCTTTCTTGGGGGGAAAGTCGTAGGGAGCGTCAGTGCTGTCAATTATGCAGCTCTACAACTCCTTATTCATGGGATGTCTTCGCTGTAGCCTCCCTGCGCTTGGAAACATTCGAAAAAAATATACGAGCTCTTAAAGGCGTTCAAGCTCAAGCTCTCCGGACTTGCCAAGGATTGCTGTAATGTGCCTCTACGGCCGCATCTGTACTCATCGCCCAGGAGCAACCAATTCTTACCTACCTAACAGTTGACGCACTAAGGGTACATTTTCGAGACATCCCGGGTTCGTTCCCTCTCACGATCTTGCGAGTCTGCGTGTTAGTACCAGGCCGCGAACATCGTTAACAAACACCATTGATGCACATCGATTCTGCCGTCCTAGTTAACACCGCCTCTAGACCATCCTCGCCACTTTCGAGCCTGCACAATTCCCGTGTGCTTCTTTCAATACCTGGAATCAGGAAGAAGATCGATTTATCGCCGATAGAACTAAAAACAAGTCCCTCCTGAATATTCCCATGAGCACCTTGCAAACCGGATGCACGTCTAGACCGACGGCTCTGTGAACCCTACCACTTTTTCGGGCTCCGTGGTCATCCCCGCAAGGACTACAGAAATTAGAGTTAGGATAGCTCAACAGACCTCTTCGACGAGTGCAGAACTCAGGGCTCCTCGTCACGCCATTGAACACATCAATCAGCAGCGCCCTCAGCAGTGGTCTATCTTCACCGATTCAAAAGCTGCCCTCCAAGGCTTACAAGCTTCTCTTCGCCGTGGAGTGGTCGAATAAATCCGACAACTACATCCCTGTGCCATAAATAAAGGGCACGACATTATCTACCAATGCCTCCCAGGGTACTGTGGCATAAGAGGCAGTCACCGCGCGGATGAGGTAGCGCGAACTGCTCACCACGACGGAGATTTTGTGTCGATCCCCATTTGAGATCAGATGCAGTGAGCGGGCAGGCTTCGCACTCTTGCGCGGGACATAACGCTTTCCACGTGGAATTCTGGCCAATATTTTAATTCCAGTTTAAAAGTCTTAGACCCAGATCTGAAGCTCCCGCTTCCATCAAGCCTACTACGACGTGAAGAAACTTTGTTGTGTCGCCTGTGGCTTGGTGTAGCTTTCACCAACCATTACTCGTTCTTAATAGGTATGATTTATAGCTCTGCATGTGCCATCTGCGGGTATGACGAGACTATATCCCACATACTTTGTGACTGCCCTTCCTATAGCGCCGAATGGCAGTCGCACTGCCATGCGCTGGAGCGTCTAGATCCACGCCCACTCGCAGAAATGAAGATTCTCGGCCTCTGGCCGCGGCGATCGTCGGCAGTGAATGCTTCCAAGGCACTGCTCCGCTTCTTGCGAACTTCTGGCCTGCACGATAGGATATTGACTTTTACGAATGCTGACTTTTCATACTGACTCTCCTTGCTCTTTCATTTTGAATCCCCTCGGCCTTTTCCCCCCTTGCATGGTAGCAAACCGATTATTCTTCTGGTTGATGATGATGACGATGATGATGATGCTTCAGGCTTAACCTTCCTGTCTTTCCTCTTCTTGCTCCTCTTCTTTACATGCACTGCCACTCCTCCCACCAACGCCAAAGGCTGCGCTGAGCCAGTCTCCGTGCTCTCGACTCACGACTAAGAACCCGCCCTCCCATCGAGACGAAAACCTTGCCGTGTATGCCGCGCAAGCAGTCAGAGCAGGCCGATAGACAACCACGTCGAGAACCACCTAAGAAAGCGCGGGAATTCACAAAGGACACTGAAACATCTGTTTGGTATTCCCGACACGACCACCATGCACAATGGGACTCCCACTATTGGGTGCGCCATGCCAGAAAGGGCCCAGTCGAGCTCTTATACGACTGTGTCGACTGAGAAGGAGTCGGGCAGGGCAGAGACAACAGCCGAATGGCGGTGGGTTACGATAAGAGGCGGGTTCGGAATCCGCAACAAGCGTCTTTCGGAATAACGATCCGTTTTCCGGGGTCCTTGACATAGCAGCATCTAATAGGGTAGCAAACGAAGCCTGGCACCCGTTAAAGTGACTTTCGAAGTCAGTGTGAGATGCTTCTGACAGGAAGAAAGTCAGGTTAGCAGTTAATTTTTGGGGAACAATACGTGGCGTCAACAGAGAGAGAGAATAAACATTTATGTGCAAAATGGAGACTGGGGTGCATTGTGGGTGGGGTCCTGAGTCCAAGACACCAGTGGCTTCCACCTTGGCGATGGCGAATAGCTCCTCCTGGTCTTCCAGGGTGCCGCTGGCCAGCGTCGCCTTCCACTGCTCCAGCGCCGCGTTGTGCGGCTTAAGTGGTTCGGTTTAGCTGAGCATGTCCATGTAATAAGCGTGAACGCTTCAACAGATTTATGCCAAAGAGAGAGGCTGTAACCAAGCAAGCAAACGTAGAACCCGTCGAGCACACAAAGCAAGTAGGGCGGGCCCAAAACACTTAAAAGGAAGCATACAAAATGTGCTATTCGTGAAGGGCGAGCACATTTCAAGCATACCGCACCGTCGTACATGCCACTGAGTGTATGACATAATTGGCTTGCTCGACCTCACCTCGGGAAAGAAAGGAAGCACAAGTGAGAGGAGGAAGGGAAACGCTTGCAGTAACAAAAGCTTTATTGACTATAACGCATAAACAGGGGCCAAATGATTTTTTTCCCAAAGATGATTAGTCACAACTTCTGCGTGTATGCGCTGCGCAAGAATTCTTTCTCTTTGATTGTCAGATTCAATGAAGGCGTGCTGACATATATGCTTGACTACTATCATCGATGGGCAATCCTTGCATAAGCTCGCATGCTGATTTTTTATACCTTTTTCAATCACCGTGACCTGCCTGAATTTTACTTTGCACTCGTAGTTCCGACGATGTAGAGCAAGGTTACTACTTGGGGCGGCTTTGAGTGACACCACGTATTCACGGGTTCTAGCATTAATACACCGGAAAGCTCGACCTATGTCATAATGCCCACAAGAAAACGTAATCTTGTTGATTGCACTCTCCGAACATGAGCAGAGCCACGGCTGGAGTTTCTTCGAGTAAATGCGACGAAAGCTGCTCTCGTTTACAAATATTGTGTGAAGATTAATACGTAGTTAAGGTATTTTGCTGTAATGGCGGCAGCAATGTCGCTTACCACAAAGATCCGCTTTCAGATTACACTATAAAATCACGCTCCTTTAGCCAACGAAGATATTAGTTGTCACTGGTCCTTCGAACTCAACACTACATATACTATGCCCTAGTTTTCTGTGCCTCAATCCCGACATTCAGAGTTTTGGCCAGAACGCCTTCAGGTCACCTCAGCTTTGTAGCTACGATTCTGATCTGTAACAAATAAAAATTATCCTAGCGCCCATGGGCTAGTCGCAAGAACGATTCCGAGGCAAAGCTACTCACAAGCATCAGCGCACGCGTTTGTGGGTTTCTCTTTGTGTACACCCACATTTTCTGTCTCTCCTCATATGGTCTTACATCCTCATATCTCATCGAGCGCCTTCCGGAATGCCTAGACCTATTTCTCCTAACGCGCATGCGTCGGCGGCTACCGTGGCCTTTCCTCGCCCTCTCGATATATCCCTTTGAACGTGTTTGAGAAAAGAAAAAAATGATCTAGATTAGCTACTAAAACCAATAAAATCAGACGTGCCAGCCTTTGACCACTTTTCCTTTACTTCTTTCCACGTGTTCTCGCCGACTAAAAGTAAACAAAAGCGGTAATCACTGTATCAAAGGAAACCACGAACTGAATGAAATTTTTTAAGTACCAGGTGGCATCCCCGGGACATGCGAGTGGGAGACTTCGAACAAAATTCAAAAAAGGACGGGCAGGAGGAGAGGAGGAGAAGAACTTTAATGGAACAGGACAGAGCATCATATTTTTCCTTCTGGTTTTGCATAACGCTTTCTGTCATATTGTTGACAAAAGATGTCGATTGAGACAGACTTTGCACAACCGTAGTTGGTTTCCGCTTGATCTGTGAAGCACGGGAAGTCCTCTCTGCCGTCCAGTCTGGAAGCGTTCCAGTCGCTCGGGAACATAGGCACTTTTCGTAGAAGCGGCTCGAGCATCCACTCCGAGGCAGGAAACTGGTCGTCTTTTTGTCTATAGGTTGAGCTTTGCGAGCAGTAATAATTTGCTTTCGCCGATGTAACGCACTTATGTGAAAGGGGCAGTCGGCGAAGCTCTCCGGATGGTCACCGCCGCAAGTAGCACAAAGGCCGCTTTTCAAGCTTTGAAGTTGTGGGCGGCTTCAGGCGGTTTGCAGTGTTGACCCAAGGGGCAAAATTTAGCCCCATGTCTAATCACTTGGCATCCTAAACAAAGGAGAGCTATCTCGATGAACTGAGTGAGTTCACTGCCCATTAATTTTCTGGAGAGTGAACACTGCGCAGTAGTCACCTGATATGAAAAACGCCTTGTGGTTTGAAGTGAAGTAGAACGTTGTTCCCTTCGTACCATTATCAGACGCCCTTGATTACTCATGTGTTCGTCATGTAGGAGCTGGCAGCGGTCTTTCTCTTTTATGTCACCTCTTTGAGGGCAGTCCACAATAATGTCGACCTCCGCTTCCTTGGAGATATGCAGGTGGAGAGCCCAATGTGTACTGAACTGACTACGAATCGATGCTGCTCCAAGCAGTAACTGAAGGGACAAGAAGGTCTCGATGGTTAGTGAGTAAGTAATGGTTTACTGAAGAGGATGGTGGCGGGAGCGCACGTGGGGGCGGGGGGTGGGGGGGGGGGGGCTCAGTCCAGGGATCAGGAGGGTTCTGCCGACCTTCTGGCGATGACGACGAGCGCTATCTGGTCGACGAGGCATGTGCTCGTCGGCTTCACCTCCCACAGCTCCAGGGCCGCATTACGCGGCTTTAGATCAGGGTGTTTTCCGGGACATGTTCATGTGATATGTGCTAGAGCTGGGAAGTCGCCGCACTGGGACATTTGTTTTCGTAAAGTATTTGATGTAGATGACTAAAGAAGAGGGTAGAGGCTTCATTAAGACGTTGGGTTTTGAGCCGGGTGGTGAAGTGGGAGGATAGGAGGTATAGGGCAGGAGGTGATGGCCCCTCTGGATGAGTATATTCTTGAGCTAAGGTGTCCGCTAAGACGTCGACATCAAGGCCCTCGTTGCCAGGGACCCAGGTGGTGATGTGGTTTTCTTGGAGAGTGTGTCACAGGATGCATAGCCCCTGTCGTGGGACTCGACCGCTTGTATACGCTCGGCAGGCGACTTGAAAATCTGTGAATATGTGAGTACTGTTAGAGTGGGTGTCACTCAGTTTTATGGCGAGGGCGATCGCTTCAGCGGTGGTTGTGTCTAGGGCTCGGACAAAGGCTGCCAGAAGTGCAGTGTCGGTGCTGTCTACGGCAACACAGGCGAATATCTGGGTGGGCATAGGAGATGTTAACGTAGACACTGGTGTAATCGTGCCCGTACAGTCTTCGCTAACACCGGAGTCGGGCTTGTCTCCAGGATTTTTGGAGTTCATGGCGCATGTGTCTGGGTACAGGGCTCGGGTAAGGTGGGTGCGGATGGTGGCGTTACTACTCCTGTGAGGGCGACTGATTGGGTTGCTTGGGAATCCCCGATGTGTTGGAGGACGGCCCGTCCCGAGGAAGTAGTGAGTAAGCGCGTGCGTTGACAGGAGAGCACCGCATCTCGGATATCATCTAAGGTGTTGTCGATGCCCAGACTAAAGAGTCGATATGTTGACGTGCACAGGGGGAGTCCGAAAGTGATTTTCAAAAGTGTGCGCACTAGTACCTCAGCCTTGTATTCGTTTAGTATCTCAGCCTTAAAGCCTTGTGTTTGTACCTCAGCCTTGTATTCGCTGTATTCGTTAGCCTTGTAGGTATGGAAGGCTGTACTGAATGCGGCTGAAGCAAGGGTCTTGGCGAATGGGAGAATTTCCTCTTCGCTCATTCGTTTTTTGTGCACCGCTATGCGGCGGATCATGCGGGTGATGCTTATAACCTAGGTGCAGAGGGTCTGCAGGGTGGGGGTAGGTTTTCCCGCCTGTTGAATAAATAAGGCGGTTACTCGGATAAGCGGGCGTTTCTAAATGAGACGGTCATGGGTTCAAGGCAGATGGGGCCAGGTGACTTGTAGCGGGGTCCGTGTATTCGAATGACTACAGTTTTCTCCGGTGCTAATTGCATGCCGGTGTTGGTGATGAAATCCCCGATGGTTAAAATGGCCTTTTGAATAGCCGCTTAATTGGCCGCGAGGGAGCCCCGAGTAGACCATAATGTAATATCTTCTGCATACATGGTGTAGCCGCTGTCCTCTTGAGCAGTTAGTTGGTGTGCCAAGGGGGCCAGACCGATAATAAGAAGGAGGTGGGAGAGGACACCTCCTTGCGGTGTGCCATTATTAGGAGTGTCGTAGGGTTGGGTAGCGAGGTGACCATGCCGAATGTGGTGGTGCGGTTGGAGAAAAAGGCGGTGGTGTATTGACAGATGCGGATGCCACAGTTGATACGATTGAGGCCGTTCAGGATGGCTGTGTGGACGATCTTGTCAAATTCCCCCTTGATGTCCAGGGTAAGGAGGTTTTCAACTCATGATAGGATGCCCGTAAGTACATCATTTTGCAGCAGAACAAGGTTGTCTTGGGTATAATGTCCCGGCCGAAAACCAAGCATGTACGGCGGAAACAGGTTCTTAGCCTCGGTGTAGTTATGGAGACTGGTATGAACAACCCGCTCATAGATCTTGCCGAGGCATGACGTGCAGGAGATGAGGCGGAGTGCCCTAATAGAGGGACGTTTGTTGAGCTTGGGAACGAGGATGACCCCTGCATGTTTCCAGTCTGGAGGGAGGTTACCTGGAATCCATAGTTGCTCATTTATGTATGTCGTGAGGGCTTTAATTATTACATATGATGACATTTGTAATTTTGTCCGCTCCCGGGACGCTAGGCCTGGCGGCCGACCGCACTGCGGCATAGACCTCTACATAGGTGAGGGGGCATCCAGTTTAGGGTTGAGGAAGCCGGTGTATGGAGCAATGTCTGGGGGCGGGTGGTATGTATTAAAGTATTGTGAGCGAAGCTCATCAAGCACAGCTTGGTCGCAACCTTTATAGTTGTGGGCGATGGTCTGCAGGGTGTGATGGGTGGCGGCTTTCGTGGTGTCGGGGTTGAAGAGGCCCCTGAGGATGGTCCAGGTTTTGGATGTGCTTAGTGTACCCTTGACAGAATCTCAAAACCAGAGACAGGTCCGGGTGGACAGCTGGGGGGTGTATTGTTGGTCCTGCTCTGTGAGGCTAGCTATGCGGCGCTCAAGTGTGCGATTGTGCTTTTGCCGTCGCCGTCTATGCTGAAGGCCATACCGTACCTCCAAGAGGTTTAGGAGGTGGTTGTCAGCTGAGGGGTATTCTCCAGTGCATTCGAGGCTACGGGTGCGTTTGGAGTGATGATCATATAGGGACTGGGTTCATTTTGCTATGACTGCTATGGATGATGATTGGGCTACGGTTGCCCGGAACAGATCCCAGTCCGTGATGTGGATGGTGCCCTTTGGTTTTCGGTGTTGAGGGGCCGGGCACTGATCGATAGGATGAAATGGTCGCTTCCTAGGGCCTCCCCTAGAGTTGGCCAGGCAGCTCGTGGATTGTTCCGGGTGAAAGGGGCGGCATCAGGGGATATGCTGTTGCTCAGTTGGGCGGGTGAGGTGAAGTCGATGAGGAGATTTAGTCCCAGTGCATCTACTGCGTCCTGTAGGGCGGCCCTTTTAGCGGAATCGGTGCACTATTCCCATGCAATGAAAGGGGGGGGGGGGGGCATTGAAGTCTCCCAGGACCACTAGGCGATTTCCGCTGTGCCAAGTGGCGACATTCTATGAACAGAGCACCAAATGAAGCCTGTTTCAACTTCGGGGCTGTGAACGTGGAGAATGAAAGTGCTTTGTTTTCTGCTCCTTTCGGGATGTGGTCGAGGCCGTCTTGTTCCAGGGTGTGGGGGATTGCGGTGATGGATTTGGCGACGGGGGAAGCCGCCCGGTATTGGGGATGTGTTTGTATTACGTAGCAGCCTTGCAGTCTGAGAGGAGAGGATCCCACTTCTTGCAGGCAGATGGCGTCGGGGAGTATGGGTGCATTTTGAATGTAGTGGAGGAGGGAGGAGGCTTTATGGCGAATGGAGCGACTGTTCTATTGCCAGAATTCATACTTGTGGGAAAATCAAGGTGATTGATTAATGGAGGTCATGGATATCCTTAAAGTGTGGGAAACTGGCCTGGCTGTCAGAGTCGCTAGTACCTTGGTGCGGACAGATGCGGCTTACTAGCGGTGTTTCACTCTCTCTCAATGATGTTTCACTCTCTTAAATCGATCCCCTTCTCTGTTGGCGCAAATATCACCGGAATATCTCATACTTTGTTATTTGTGATGATCACCAGTTTGAAACCCTGGTTTCATACGTAGGCCATATGTACCACTACCTGTCACTCTCCACGACGGTTGAATCACTCCCACTAAAGGATGAGGGCGCGTTGTACTGGAACTTGTCTCCATGATCTGGCAGCTCTAGGCCCTGTGAATTCATGGCTACCTCCCCCGCGTTGGAGTCTTCTCGTTGCTGCGATCCACTAGGAGTTCCGGGGCAGCCCGAACCTTCCCGTAGGGACAGCACCACTTTTGAGACGCGTCTCTATTAAGATTACAAACAGCCTATGTAAATACCTGTGCTCAGGCGACAGCAGATCAACCAACATCTACTTCATACTTCAACAGAGCAACAGAGACAAAGAATGGGGTCAGACAAACACGCCGCTGACTAACAATTGAATGCATTATTCGGAAAGAATGGTAATCATAGGCTGCAGAAAAACAAGAGCAGTCACTGAACATTTCCGGGAGTGTTCATCTCATCGCTCACCTGTTTTGACTGCTTTCAAAACCAATAAGCATAGTACATAGAAGCCAGAAGCGGCGGAGACTGACTTGAGCAAGTCGGAAAGCGCAAATACTCGAGGGATGAGATTAGGCGACAACTGGGGAAGACTGCGAACAGAGAGAAGAGAAATAAAAGAACAACCTGCTCCACTCGACGGCAGGGCACACAGGGCAGCAAACGTCGCATTCGCTTTGGTGCCGTTCTCAACAAATGCCGTAAGCAATAAAAAACAGACTCAATTTACCCTACACGAATGCATTCAAGAGGCCGGTTGAACATCGGCACGAAAATCACCTTCTTTTACGCCGTCTTTGCGATCTTGTAGTCACAATACGTTTCGTGCCTGGAAATCCTATTCAGCTTTAGTCAAATGGAGGCGCCGTGGAAAGGCGGCCGCCCGTCTTTCTGCCAAGGGAATTTAGTCCCCGGGCACGCTTCAGTCCATGTTTAAACATTGCCCCGTTTTTGCAATGTAAACTGCATATTTTAATACACATTTCATCTGAAGTTCTTTGCTGCCGAGCTAATTTCTGCGGCTGCAATTTTGAGTTCGGCGCGTTTTCGTTTCCCCGGCTTAAAAGAGACAAGTGTCGATTATGCTCGCTCCGAAGACGGCCCAAAGAGATTGCAACTTGCAATCAATGGCGCCGTGTTCTTGAAGAGCATTTGATGTGCTCTTCGCTGCGAAATGACTGGAAGGAAGAATGCTTTACGATCCTTAAACTTTCCAACCAATGGCACACATGGTGAATAAGTGAATTAAAATAGTAATTACTTATTAACCTCCTCCCAATGTGTAGCCAGATACGATTAGCTAGTCTCTTATTAATGCGAAAATATTACTAGTCCCCTTACGAGAAATGCCGGCGGTGTGTGTGTGTGTGTGTGTGTGTGTGTGTGTGTGTGTGTGTGTGTGTGTGTGTGTGTGTGTGTGTGTGTGTGTGTGTGTGTGTGTGTGTGTGTGTGTGTGTGTGTGTGTGTGTGTGTGTGTGTGTGTGTGTGCGTGCGTGCGTGCGTGCGCGTGCGCGTGTGTGTGTGTGTGTGTGTGTGTGTGTGTGTGTGTGTGTGTGTGTGTGTGTGTGTGTGTGTGTGTGTGTGTGTGTGCGTGCGTGCGTGCGTGCGCGTGCGCGTGCGCGTGTGTGTGTGTGTGTGTGTGTGTGTGTGTGTGTGTGTGTGTGTGTGTGTGTGTGTGTGTGTGTGTGTGTGTGTGTGTGTGTGTGTGTGTGTGTGTGTGTGTGTGTGTGTGTGTGTGTGTGTGTGTGTGTCGCAAGAAATCTCAGCGATGGCAAGAAAAATAGGGTGACGTCATCAAGAGGCCATACGACGCACACAGAAAGCCGAGCACTGCCACTTCAGGCAATCCTATACACTCTTGCCGCTGGCCGACCTCAATGTGGCGCCAGTTTTTGCGCCTATGTTCGTATCGAAATTGTGACCCAACCGTGTGTCATACAGAGTTCCGGATGCTGTCATACGCGCGTGCTTTCGTATTCCCAAACGTAAGCAGTCTTAAATGCCTGTGCCGAATTTTTAATAAATCTATTCAACATTTCCTAATTCCCTCGAGTACTGTCAGACTATTCGGTACACTATTTGAATTTAGAGTAGACTTATTAATTCATGAAAAGTTGTAGTCACATTATGGAGTTTAAGGAAAGCCAAAGATGATAAGCAGGAAGGTCTGATTTGAAGAGGGAAAGGAAAATGCGTTAAATGAAAACAAGAAGAAAACAGACAAAAAGGAGAAGGCCTGCAGCGCGCTCACAATATGAGACATACACCGCAATTTTTAATACAAAAAATGCTCTCATCTATATTTCCACTCGAAAGAAACTCAGCACCTGGCGGCCGTCCTTCCGATTAACGTCCGAAAATTGCAACTCGTCTGCTGCATTTGGCGGAGTGCGTTTATTGTCGCCTCACTGGCGCTAAATGGTCGTGTGCAATGAAATCCAGAAAGAGAGCGGTTTCCAGTGATCACATCGGGTATTATCGTTTTTACGCGAAACTGGATGCATCGTTGGTTTGCAGCGGCCTTTCGAGGTCAGTGCCCTTTCAGTGATAAACTCTTTCTAGATTTTTAAAACTTTATGATACGTGGAACTGCAGTAAAATACTATAAAAAGTGTGGACATCCGGAGGCCACTGTGAGTGAGGACAGCATCGCAGCTATACGAAGAACTGCTCACAAAAAAAAAGAGAATAGGTTAAGGGGTATTCCAAAAACTTCTGATTGAATTTTTGGCAGTAATGAAAATCCTGCGAAAGCGTCCTGGAGTCCGGAATGTTTCATCTGGGTGGGAGCTTTATACCTCGGCAAATGAACAAAAGTGCTAAGTGCTCAGCAGTGCGGAGAAATTCCGGTCAGGTTTGAGAGAAGTAACTATAGTCAATCTTGTAATATCGTTCCAAGTATTCCGACCGGAATTCCTCTTTTCACTTCCAGGATTTTATTTTTCGCAGGCTCACGAAGGACAAGGAGCGCAACCGACATCTCAGCTATGTCTTTGGCTTGTAACCCCAGACACCCAATCCTTTTTATTTGATGCAGCGGAGGAATATACGAGGGCTACTCGGGGGTGTTCATTCTAAGCAACGCTTTCTAAAGTGACGAATGCGCGTCTACAAAAACAAACATAAACTCACTTCACTAGTCTCCTTAGACACTGGTTGTCATTCATATGAGCTGGTGCAGTTAGCGACACAATATGTTGTAGGCAGCTCAACCGCTCATAAACAAAGAGGAGACGATGGACATACAGAGCGTTGCCTTATGCATGTCGCATTTTTTGTTGTTTTTTTGCTGCACTCCAGCAGATCAGAAGTGCCCCGTCGATAATGAAATAACGGTGTTCGATTCCAGTGGTTTCACTTGGCTTTCTTAGAAACAGCGCTTAAAAGACAACGACGACACAACCGACGGGACTAGCGCTATCCTTCAAAGAAACTCTACCAACTATCCCGAACCAAGCTATGGCTGCATCTCACTTGGCTTGCTTTTATTTCTGTCAGGTTCCCGTTGCATTGCAGTAGCCATTGCAGAAAGCACTTCCTGACGGGGGTTGGGAAGCATATAATGGTGACTAGTTAGACCAGAACGTTGTGGTCCATGGGCACGATCATACGGTGCCAATCAAGGCATCGGCTCCCCAGTGCAACCCAATTGCCCGATTGCTGAGGTCTCTGTGTAAATCTATTCGAGTCTCTATTTGAATTTCAAATGAAGAGTTATCTATCGGGCTTGCATTCGCTACGTGTGATATGCGCATTAGTTATAAAAAGTTTTCCTACGCTTGCATTCCCATTAAGCCCGTTGAACCGCTCTTATACATTAGGCACATTGGCTCTTGTAGATAATATTTCCCCTGTGCGAAAGAAAACTTTTGGGGTACAGGTTTTACAAGAAATCAAAGTTCTGGACACCAGAAGCGAACACGCTAGAGAAAAAGTACAAAAGCAGGGCTTGTCGAGAAGTTGCGTAAGAAGTTGCATAGCATCATACCCAACAATTGGGGACGAAAGCATTTTTGAACGAAGAGGAGGTTATGAACGCAATTTTTTCATATAGTGTAAGATATAACTATAACAATCAATGTATCCGCAGATCTCCCGTCGACAGTATTGCATTCTGTTTTTGCTATTAACATTTCTGCAATTGTCAAAAGCAATGCCCATTTGGTTTTTATGAGAATTTTAACTGCACCACGTTGGAGAAAGACCTTGCTGCACATCGGAAGATCGGACCATGAACTTTAGTATTTCCGCAACAGTATCCTACAATTTTTCAATGTTCAAATTTTTTGTCCAATAATGTTTCACATGTTTACTCTACCACCATTTACTTCGTGTCAGCTTAATTTTTTCTCACCCATTTTAATTGATTCTGTGCTTCAACCCGCCTGAAGTCAAAATAAATCGGCGAAAGTTACGAATCAAAGAAAATAATTCAGCTTAACCTCAATGCTGTCCTTAATTGCACTTAGGTTGTCAGTTAATAGAAAAGTAACTTATGATCACACGCTAAGAGCGGCAGCGTAGAATTCCGTCTCGGAATTACACAAAGCGGCCGCAAAAACAAAAAAAAATGGAGCAAGGCTTCGCTATTTCAAGGACAATCACTTTCTTAATTGCTTAACGAGCGACCACGACTTCCTTAATTGCATTGACATCATTAGCGCACACGCCACTCGCTGGTCTCGCGTTACTTGGAAAAGGAAGGTTCGTGCGAGCCTCAGGTATTAACAGCTATTTGGCACCCTTCAGCGTCTAGCATGGCACTTTTGTCAGGACTCTGGACCTATTTCCTGCCTGTCATGTGAACAGCTTTAGGGTGTCTTTTCGTTGCTATCTTAGTTTTTCGTCCCTCTCCTTTCTATTTAGCTATTTCTTTATTTATTTCTTACTTTTTCATATCCATTTTTTCTTCCTGGCTTTATTTTCTGCAGACATTTCCTTTCTATTTCGCGCAAATATCTTTGATCATAAGAGCACCTGTCGTCTTGCTGAATGTCCTTGTTCTTTAAGAGAGAAAAATGAAATCATTGAAAGAAAAGGAAGGAGCGAGTCCAGAACCTGCAACATTGCCGCATAGATGAACTCTCGAAACGCTTTCTTAAGCAAAGACTTGTTCTCGCTACCACATTACGTGCGACTCCACACGGCGTGAATAAAAGGCAAATTGAATAAAATACATGCTGTCTTTCGTGACAACGTAATTTGCCTATGCCAGATATAATGCCGCCCAGACACTTATGCAGAGATTGACATTTAAGGATGCACCTAAACTGAAGCACTATTTTTCTCACAAATAGCGCAAGCTGAAAAAAGAAAATGGCTTTGTAGATATATTTGGCCAGACACAGCAACTCAATCGGATCAATGCAATTTGAGCAGTTCGAGTTAATCGAAATCCCTGTGAGGACCGGCGAGAAGGCACTCATTTATGAAGCATTTTGATCCCCAGGGCGAATAAGATAAAATCAGTACATTTAGCCTCCGCTAGGTGCCCGGATGGAAGGCAGTTGGAAAAGAAAGCTGCCCGTATAAGCTTGATGGGTCGTAACACCCGTTTTGGCGCACCTGAACTATCTGTTGCAAGAAAAAAATGCATAAACAACCGCACACTGAGCACTAAAAACTTGCCACGGATGAAGGCTCAGTACAACAGCGAAATACCTCTACTCACCACGAAAAAGGTTAGAATAGGATTATAGTTTACCCGATAGCTTATCTGACTCAATTCAACTCTGACATTTCAAGTAGCTCAATTTTAGAAGGAACGATACATGGGACGATTTCACGCGTAATAATAAAGTGAGATCAAACGCTCCGATTGCAAGACTAAAAGTCACAAAAGGAGCAGAGACAACGAGAAACCTCTTCAAGGAGCATTAGAGCATTCCAGTATTCCTGCGAAGCACACTCCTAAATGGGATAGAATTGTACGAAATCCACCCACTCAGAGTTCAGTAAGACATTTCCATGGGACATGACTACAGTCAACTATATTGGGATAGTGGGGCGAGGGCGAGTGGCGTGCCGAGGGCGTTTCCACAAGCACCGGCAGGCGGCGCTGCAGCTCGTTTCTTCTGGAGCAGTCTGGAACCCCGCAGCGCGCACTGTGCGGGCATGCTTCCCGCTAAGTTCGTCCACTCTTCTGATCAGTATGCTCAGGGTATTGACGTTCGGCGATACTCAATGCGTATCATGCCAGCGATGTCTGCACACGGTTTCCCATCAGAGGGCGCGATTTACCTGCGACAAAGTTTGAGGATCTGCATGCGGCTATAGAGAATGAAGGGCCCATCTATAGACTTAATTCCTTGTTGTTGGCGAACCATTTGGTGCTGCAGATTGGTTTCAATCACTTCGGGTTCTGTGCTATTCACTTACACTCCCCATATCCTTATGAAGCCGAGAAAACATAAATACCCACATACAGTCGTGAACGGAATAATATGGATCACGCTTCGAAGCTCAAACTCTTCTGCCGTGTTGCGTATGCGTAGCTGAAATAGGATTTTTTGCTTCCTTTTTTTGCTCTTATATCTGAAGCAACCATTTTTTTTCTCCTTTTTTTTCGTTCCCTAGTTAAACGTGTGACACCATCTGCGAACGGACAACGGACGACAGTTTGAGCCATTAAACGGTTTCGCCCTAATATAATCTTGATTTGCAAATCAGTACTGACGCTCCGTGGCAAAATGCTGTGAGAGCAGCTTGACAGCCGCGCCAGGGCTTTTCTAGCAGATGACAGAGCGTGCAAGCGGAGAGGACCAACAAAAAATCACATACGAGGGACGTTTCAGTATACAGCCACTCTTTTTACGCCACATTAGAACGAGTTGCTGTGAGCTGAAAGCCCGGCTAGCGCTTTTTAAGGTCATCAACTGAGCAGGTTTGAGTCAATTAGGCTCCTTGAAGAACAATTCGTTCCAGAATGCAACTTACTGAAAAGTTTTTTGTGGCCAATATGCTGCTGCATTTTTCTTCACACGGCTTGGCTTATGGCGATTTAAAGTCCCAAAGCGACTCAGGCTATGAGAGACGCCGTAGTGAAGGGCTCAAGAAATTTCTACCACCGGGGGGTTCTTTAAAGTACTGCACTGACATCGCGCAGTTGACCGGCCTCTAGCATTTCGCCTCCACTGAAATGATACCACCATGGCCGGGGTCGAATTTGCTTTTTTCTGGTCAGCAGGCGAGCCCCATAACCACTGAGCCACCCCAGCTGGTTTTCCTTCACCTCCGTTTTTTTACGAAGCGTGTACGATACTCTCATCTTCTTTAAAAAAAATGTCTAGGCTGAAGTGTGTTTCAGCAAACCGTTTAATTACTTTCGGAGTCTAATCTTGTAGTTTTATCGGTGGGTACTCCACAAAAAAAAAGAAATCGTTCACATGCGACTGCATGCAACCGCTAAACATGCCACTGCTCTCAGTGTGAGGCGGCGCGCAACTGGCGTTGATTTCATGGTAAATGCGCACTGGTTCCAGCACGCGGAGGCTCAAGAGTTTCGTGCTTTCGTCTTGCCAGCCTTGTTGCTCCCCGCCCTCCCTCCCCTCACTACTCCTATCTAGTCCACGATAAAGCTTACTCTATCTAAGGCCTCTTCCCCGACTACCTCGTTCACCAAAAAGTGTGATCCTAGAAGTGTTGTCTAAAACTGGGCATCAAGAGAAGCAAGCTCCTGTCGTTTCAGTGCTTCAACACCGTGCCTAAACTTGATATTGAAGGCACCCTGGCCTTACTGCTCTCTACATTTTTTAAGTGGGAAGATAAAGCTTATTTGAGCACGCTTCGAGGTCTGCTCTTAGGTGCTTCAGGTGTCCCATTAACGCTGATGGTCGAAATTTAAAGGGACAGCCCATTGTCATGCAATATAGAATAAAACAACTTGTTTTTAAGCAACTGCGATAAAGGCTAGCAAGTCCACTCTCCCCTCAGGTTGTGTACTCGGGAGAGGGACCAAAGTCTGGAATAAGCAAGGTGGTTGCCGTGGCAGGGAAACAAGTCGGCAGTTGTGAGGAGTACACAGGAAATAAGGGTGCAGTGAGGAGCCAGGAACGGGAAGGTCGGGAGCGGAAGAAGCCAGACATTCAATTAAGCGAATCGCTGAAGCGAGTGTCTCATGCGCGTGCGCTCGGCTCTAAAGGCAGCCCCGTTTGTTAACGGAAGAAACCAGGCGATCCGTGCAATGCCTTCACCTGCCAAAGTTGTTGTGGCAAGCCTCTCTAAAACCACGCACGAAAGTTCGCGCGGGTTTCGAGCAACAGAGCAGAACGGAATACTGGCGTGAATTCATTTCGCTGACCAGTCTATGTTTCGTATGTCGGCACCCGGTCGCAGACTTTCGAGCAAATGGTCGTCCCTTTCTCCCTGCCTCCATCTTCCTCCCGTTCTTTGTCCCCATTTTACTCTCTCTGCAGCCTCCCGCAAGGGCACCTTGAGTCTCAAGGGGATGGTCCTTGGCGCCACCACGAACCCTTTGCCCCCATACCGAAGCTGTAATTCTCACCGTGACGATGGGTTGTAAGGTGACGGGTAGAAACCATGAACGGTGGCGGTCGAGGCCATGGTCAAGCCGCGGCCGACGGGCTCCCCATCTGTATACCAGGTGAGCGGCTCCGGGAACTTCTTGTGTCTATAAGGGTGAAGCACAAGTGATAAAACAGAATCCCTTAATCTATACACGCCCCATGAATTCTCAGTCCCCCCCCTCAAGAAAACAATCGGAACCAGAAACGGTACCGCACCGAAGGAATCAAAGTTGCAACTCCGAAATCTGCTGAGAATTTTCCACAGTTCCTGATAGTCCACGCTGTTGAGCACAACGCTCCAGTTGCAGCGCAATCAGGTTTTATAATAGAAAAGTGGCTTGTTGCTAACATGGGCGAGGAATATGCAGAAAAAAACTATCCTCAGGACATCTGCTTGTACAGGTCAAGTCCAAAAAGCAGAGTGATGCATTACTCAAACAAAAAAAATTTGCCGACCTTGACATTACTGTAACACCTCACAGAAGCCTGAACAGCGTTCAGGGAGTAATTTCTGAGCGGCTGCTAATGACAGGATGAAAAAGATCTCCTCGAGAATTTGCGTGACCAAGGCGTAACGTCCCTTCGCTGTATCACCATAAGGCGTAAAGGGGAGGAAAAAACACCACCTCATATCGTGCTAACATTCGGCAGCACCCGTTTGCCCGAGTCTGTGCGAGTTGCATTAATCAGGTGCCCAGTGCGCCCATACATTCCTAACCCTAGGAGATGTTTCAAATGCCAAAGGTATAGCAATTGCAGCAAGACATTTAGAGGCAAGGAGACCAATGACGAATGTGTCGAAACCGAACACAATACAGACAACTGCCAAGCAACTGAAACAGAATGTGCAAATTGCAAAGGTCCACATGCAGCCAACTCACGAGCCTGTGAAGTATTCAAAAAATAAAAAGAAATAATCAATCTGAAAGTACTAGAAAATATATCCTACCCTGAGGCAAGAAAAGAAAAAAGTTCAACGAAGAGACATCCAGGTGTTATGTTGACTCCATGCGCCAGGGTGAAGACCGGCGTCTGGTGACAGTGGGCACACAGTACACCATTGTTGATGTGTGCCTGCCCCGTCCCCCACCCGAACGGCACTCCGGTGTCGGCGCCATTGGCATCCCAGAGGTGCAGCTGACGGCGGCCTCTTGCACAACCAAAGTTAGTGGGAGCGGTGACACACCACTCCAACTTCAGGCCACTGCCCAGGCAGCGCCATCCACATCTCTGACAGCTGCAGCCAAGGCTGCCCTGCTATCGCAAAAGAAAGGTCCGCTGGTCCCTGAGCCGGCATGCCGCACAGCTTCCCTCCATCGGGAGAAGCCACACATCCATACCCCCGCGGGTTCCCCGCGGAACTCCATCGCCTCGCAGGAGGCCATTAATGTAAGCAATAGCCCGCCTCCGCAGCAGTGGAGGCGCAACTCTCTTGAACAAAAGAATGGAGGAAAAAATCCAATAACAGGCCCCACTAAACCGGGAGCATAGGTTTTTAAATACATCCCCAAAAGGCATTAGACATGGCGTTCCCAATTCACTGGAACTGTCGAGGCATATTAAACAACTACAGTGACGTCATAGATATTCTTGCTTTATATTCCCCAGTTGTTTTGTGTCTCCAGGAGACAAACTTAGGATCAAAACGTAAAAATCATTTAAATAAATATAAAGTCTTTCGTCACGACTGAGAGCAAGCAAATAGGCTCTCTAGGTTTACTGCCATAGTAATTCAAAGTAGTGTGGCCACTCTTGAAGTCCAGCTTCAGATTACATTTGAAGCCGTTGCAGTCACTGTTGTACATTTTAAAACAATTACTGTATGTTCCGTATATCTCCAACCACACCTGACAGTAACACTGTTTGACTAAGAAGACCTTTTAAAACAATTACCAGAGCCATATCTCTTAGCCGGCCATTTTAATGCCTACTCCAATTTGTAGGGAAGCCAACAAACGGACACTAGAGGCCGTATGTTAGAAGATTTTATTCTGTGCAATACTATATGCCTGCTCAGCAAGGGCAAGCACACATACTGCTCTGCAAGCTCAGGAAAATGGATCTGCATAGATTTGTCTCTTACATCGCATCCTGTTTTTACTGCTTTTAACAGGGATGTCCTGGACAACCCTTATCGTAGCGATCATCTACCCGTTCTTATCAGCCTAAAATCTTCTCCGCAAATCATTCCTACAAAACCACGACGTTCGAAGCTCCATTTGGCCAACTGGGCGCTGTTTCAAGAACATTCCAGCCTAGAAAAAATAGAGCCAAGTAACTTAAGTATACATTAACTTAATGAAATTCTCACAAACTGCATTATTCCCTCTGCTGGCCTGGCTATACCTCAATCTTCTGGAGTGGTGAAACATAGCCACATATCCTGGTATACAAAAGAATGTAAAGTAGCAAGAAACAAACAGAACGAAGCATGGGGAAACTTTCGGAGGTACCCCACGCAGAAAAATCTCAAACTTTAAAGAGGCAAGAGCAGATGCCCGATATATCTGCCGTAGTGCCGAAAAGACTTCGTGGCAAAGTTACGTTACATTCATAAATAGCTCAACCGCATCAAACGAAATGTGGGAGGAGGTACGAAAGCTGAATAGTAAATACTCCCCCTTAAAATTTCCTCTTATAACAGCCCATGGTATACAGACAAACATCGAAGAACAGGCAGACATTTTAGGTAAATATTTTTCGGTAGTTATCAGCTCAGCACACTACGCAGAATCATTTTTAAAGTACAAAAACACAGCCGAGAAACGAAGACTCCCTACAATTGGATATACAAATGAACCATATAATATTTTTTTAACAGTTCCAGAAATCAACACAGTCTTGTACGCTGGTAAACAGACTGCAGCCGGCCCTGACGGAACGCACTATCGAATGCTGTCCCACCTCTCTGAACCTGCCGTAGAGCTAATTCTAAGTTTGTTTGTTTTTAATAAAGTCTGGGTATCGGGTAAACTACCTGAAACGTGGAAGAAGGCCATCATCGTTGTAATTTTAAAACCTGAAAAACCACCAACCTCTCCGTGTAGTTTAGGCCCATAGCCCTCACCAGCTGCCTTGAAAAATCCTTTGAAAGTATCGTGATTATTAGATCAATCTTCATGCTAGAAGCCTGTGAGCCTCTCGATGTTCATCAGTGCGGTTTCAAAAAGACATGCTCCACAACAGGCCACCTAGTTCGTCTTGAAAATACTTTCCGTGAAGCTTTTGTACACAAGCAACACTGTCTTCCTGTTTTTTTTTCATTTAGAGAAAGCATACGATACAGCCTGGAGGTACGGGATTCTTCACGACTTGGCTGAACTTGGCATTCGTGGCAGGATGTTGAACTGCCTAAAAGGCTTCCTCTCAAACCGTTCATTCCATGTACGCCTCGGTTCAACCCTCTCGAGAATTTTCAGTCAGGAAAATGGAGTGCCTCAAGGGAGTGTTTTAAGCACGACCCCCTTTGTTGCTAAAATGAATTTTATTAGTAAAATAATTCCAAGGTTCAGTATGTATTCAGTCTATTTCGAAGATCTTCAGATAGCTTGCTCGCCTTCAAACAAATCAACATGCGAAAGACAAGTGCAGTTAACAATAAATAAACTTGCAACATGGCTGACCGAAACGGGTTCCGGTTCTCGCCACAGAAAACAGTCGTCATTCTTTTCTCACCCAAACGTGGCCTACAGACAAATCCTAGACTACACCTTAACGAAACCGAACTACCGGTAAAGAGTGAGCACAAATTTCAGGCCTAACTTTAGAGAAAAAGCTGAGCTTCTTGCCCCACATAGAGAACCTGAAGAAGAAAGCTCCTCGATCATTAAATATCTTAAAGATGCTTTCACGTAAACGCTAAGGGTCTGATAGGGTCTGCCTTTTACACATCTACTGCAGCATAGTTATGGGTTATGGCCTTGGTTATGGGTGTATAGTGTACGGTTCAGCTCGACCGTCCTACCTGAAGCAATTAGATTCAGTACACAACTCAGGTCTGCGCCTTGCAAGTGGGGCATACAGGACGTCACCTATAAACAGTCTATATGTAGAATGTAACGAACCTGCCCTCGCAGATAGAAGAGTCATACTCACATGCGCATACGTCCTAAGAACCCATTCACTACAAAAATATCTCTGCTACTCCATAGCTACGAAGGGTCCGTCTAAACAGGTTTTCAGTAACAAACCCAATGCAACGAGAACTGTTATCCTCCGTTTTGAAGAAATGTGCCAGGAATTAGGTATTCTGGACACACTACCTGATGTTGCCCAGTGACCCGAACCACTGCCACCTTGGTACACCTTTCCCGCTGTAGGGTACTACTCACTGACACAATTTCATAAAAAGCAAACTACACGTGAACACATATTACAAGAATTTTTGGCGGTACCCAAAAAGTACAAAGAATGCACAGCATTTCATACAGGCGGTTCTAAAACAGCGCTTTACAATGGAAGTGCTGCAGTGAAAGATAAATGCGAAAACGTAGTCGAGTTGCCTCAGTGCACGTCAATTTTCTCAGCCAAATGTTATGCAATTTCGGTGAATGTATCAAAATAGTTAAAAAGATCATTCAAAACAGCATTATCTACACGGACTCACAGAGTGTAATCTCAGCACTGAAAGCAGGAAATATGCGAGAACTTTCCATGGGTTATATAATATATAACATTATAACTGCTGAAACACAAGGACATGTAATTAAGCTCTGTTGGATACCAAGCCACCTTGGAATTAACGGAAATGAGAGAGCTGACTCGTGCGCTGCTCAAGCTCGCCATAAGGAAGTCAGGACTGTAAATATACCCTATGCAGATTGCATAAAGTTAGTAAAAAAATTAACCTAAAGAAAAATGGCAGTCTACATGCAATAGTGAAGACAATAACAAACTACATTTAGTAAAACCTATTCTGGGAAAATGGAGATCTTGCAGGCATCAGGAACATTTTATAGAGATAATTTCATGCCGCCTGCGTATCGGACACACACACACCAAACACATAACTTTCTACTGACAAAACAAGACAAACCTTTATGTGAGAAATATGGAGATGAGCTCACAGTAAATCACATCTTATTTTCGTGCACAGAACTTCAAAGGCTAAGAAAAAATATTTTACAGTATTTTACAATGAACGCATTCCCTTCCACCCCAATTTGCTTTTAGGAGATAAACCAATTGTAGATACTTAATCTGTTTTCAGTTTTCCGAAAGAAGCGGCGATCTTAAACAAAATATAATATCACAGAACTACTAATTCTAAAAAATTCTTACCCTGTGCCTTGACGCCTTCTGTGATGCACCTCATCCATTTTCTCAGGCCTGAGAAGGCTGAGGTCTTTGTTTTGAATTGTTGGGCTCCTCGGAGTCCTTGTCCGGACAAGGACTGTCGCTGAGGACACCCAATTTTTGAAATTATATCATGTGTTTGGCGCATGATAGGCTGAGTTGCTTACGCGCCATAAAACCCAAAACAATCCAATCCAATCTCTCTGCAGCCTCTAGCATATCGCAACGTCCTCTGGATTTGTACGTTTGTTAGCGAATTTCTTAACTGCGAATCTTCCCAAAATCAGTGAAGCTGAAAGTCTGGAAATCATTGTTCACTACGCAAAGCTACTTCGGTTCAGGCTTGCTGGAACAACCTATGCGGAGCAGCTTGTCTACAGCTCCAGTGAAAGAGCGAAAAAATCCCGTTGATTCTGATTTCGTGGCAGCTGAGAAAATGTCCAAATTTCCTTAATATCGTGTTATCGAGGAGGCGGAAAAAACACATATTGCCTCCCACATAAACATACTTGTAATTGTATCAAATAGTATGCAATTTTGTCATAATATTTTGGGGCTGGAATGTCGAAAATCAGAATGTCGAATTAGTGAGGTGACCGAAAAACTCATAACAAAATATCCCACATCAGCATACCTTTATTGAAAAAAAAATAAAATTTCGCCAAATTTTCCTTGGTTCGCGCATTGTCTCATCAGCAAACACTTCACCTTGGACGCTAGGGGCACCACAAACCTCCCCTACTCCACCAACAGACACATCCTGCCTAGATTCAGAAGTCATATTATTGCACAACTACAGGCCCTGCGGTAACATTAAGAGCACTCACAGTACGATCCGTGCCACGCAGACAAAGAAACAAAATAAATTTCAGGGGCGATCAGTGCCGTTGATACTTGACGATTGATGAGCGTTCGCGTGTGGGCCCAGATTTGGTGAACACTTTCTGCTGACGGACTAAATATTCACACCGATGACATTTTAAGTTCAATGTTTCCCTGCTGAGTTTACTGAAATATTCTGCCGTATCGTGTGACTTGCTCCATGCTAGTCAGATGGCGCTTCCTCTCCCCTTTCTCTTTGGGTACAATTTAGCCCACCTGTTGTGCACCTTGAAGGAAATGAATGCTGACGAAGACGGCGATTGCGAAGTCTATTGCGAGAGGCTAGGATGCAAAGCGACAAAAACTACAGGCTGGTAGTATAACACGCGGCATGAAAGACGGCGCGATGTAGGGTGCTCTAAAGCAGAAGCCAGTGAAGCTCATAAGCTCAGATCATCAGTGTGGCAAATTTTCATTCTGCTTTCTCGGAGGCTCTTCACCGACAGAGGGCACTCACCGGGTTTTCTTCGCATAATGTTTCAAATGTAAACATATTAATAAAAATCATAGAGATCACCGCAAATGACCTTGCTGTGCCTTCCTTAAATGATCATAATGATTAGTATGGCACCTTCACATATATATTGATCAGACGGAAGCGTCAGTCATGCTATAGTGGCCAGAGTTCTCAGTCGTGAACTCATCATCTTCGTCACCCCATATCCGGCGCCCTCTGCATGTGCTAGCTTTCCCATCTGTACGAAGTAACCGAAGCGCAGCCGATTTATTCCAAATTAACTAGACTTTCGCTCTGTGCAACAGCACATAGGTTTGACGCAATTAAAGGGGGGGGGGCGGTCGAAGATATCTAGCTTTCCGAATTAAAGGGGTCAAAAGCAAGAAGTTTTACTCCAGGATTATTTTCTTCCTATATTCCTTCTAGGCAGCAGGGAAATACGTCCATAGTTACAAATAACATGATACTGGTAACAAATAACCTACTAACAAGCTACATGTCACAGATGGTAGCTTTTAACCCAGGGCACAACACCCTAGACAAGGCTTTTCTTCTCGCCACTTAAGTGGACAGCCGTACAGACCAAGCTCAAATAAAATGCTGAAAAGCCAGCCCCAGACAGAGAGAGAGAGCATAGTTAGACAGCACTGAAAACCAGGTTGCTTAGTCATGAGAAGCTACCTTGTAATGATCTGTTATCCCGTAACACACATAAAGACGGCGGTACTATGCGCTTGTTCTCTTTCTTTGTGTTTCATCCCGTACTGGTGCTCTAATACAGAAACGTACTAGTCCAACAGCAGGTTCCTTTGGGTATTTATCTACTAGGTTAAAGCATCGTCTGAGCGCACTCTCCAGACAGCCAAGTCCTGATACGTTCATCACAGTTTTCGCCTTTAAGAACTTTCAGTTGCAATCTAAATTTAAATTAATTATATTAAATTTAAATTATCATATTAATTAAATTATAATCTAAATTTTTAAAGCGAAATGTATTTCATGAATTGAATATTATTAGCTGGCCATGTCGATGAGCCATGTCACGCAAACACTGGTACAAATTTCCTTACACTTAGTCCATGTATTTTTAAGCTCTTTGTCAAGCCATCCACGTAGCATGCTTTTGAACAATGCCGTTTTCTGCTTCACCTTGCGGAAAATGTGCTTAGAGCACTGACTACAACGGTAATTTATGAATTACCAGCTAATAAGGCAGTGCAATAATATACATCCAATCTCCACCAAGGCGGTCGCACTTAAGGGTTTGACGTTGATGTAACAGAAAATATTCATACCCAACTTTACGATTTCCTATAAGCAATACCGTTACTGGATAGTATTTATTGTAGCGAGAGCTACACTACGCACCTCTTCGAGCCTTCAGCGTGGCACCCCTTGAGCTCCGTGGCGGCGCCGTGGCATTGGTCACGTGGCTCGTCACGTGGTGCGGAGCAGCTGCTGCTGCCGGCGGTGCGGCGCGCCGTCGAAACGGGGCTGCAACAGCTGTGTGCATGCGCCATGTCGACGAAGGGGTGGAAAGAGGGAGAGAGTGAATCTACGTCCAGGGACGAAGGTGAAGAAGGAACGCCCAGCAAAATGGAGCGGCGAGACTGACTGCAATTCGACTGAGCGAGTTTCACTCGGCCAGATATAGCTCTCGCGACACTCCAGGTTAACGAGAGCTAAACCACAGCCAATTTTTATTTATCGGCTTCTCCAATAATATTTTTTTTCAAATGCTGCTTCTTTCACTGAGCACTACTGAGTAAAATATCGCAAAAACTTGAGAGAGCTACAGCACCACAGTTGGAGTGACGAGACGATAGCACTCCTAAGCGCGAAAAAGGGAACAGCAACTTTAATTTCTGGGCCACCTTCATTTATGTGTCTAGATTAGTGGATGAGGGAATTAAAACAACGAGAAAGTAAACCTATAGTTCGATGCTTTGTTGCGCTCTGGCGTCGTGGGAGGTAACAACAGAGAAGTGTTGTAACATGATGTTCCTGGAAAGCATTTGTTTTATCTCAATTATTACTTCAAAACGTACAAACAAAAACTACTCACTAAATACGGCTTATGAAGCACTAGTGCAGCGGTTTGTTGGCTAGTGCAACTACGGCCATTTTTTTTTATTTTATCGGGATTCAGCCTTGAATGTACCACGTTTTATTTCTTGCTCACTGCGCCCCATTGAAACTCATTTTGAACATCTAATTTCGCATCATTTATTACTATTATGCAGCGAGGCCACTCGCTTTACAGACTGTGTTACCTCGCCCAATCGTATTCCTTATTAGTTCAGGCAGTTCTAGCTAGAAAATAGTTTCCGAGGTATCCCGCGTCCTTGAGCGAGTCTATAAAGGTGTCATGCGCAAATTACCGAGCCAAACTCTAAAACGCAAACAGCGTGTAGGAACTGTGCCTGCGCGTGCCTAACGTTTATCTCAAACGCTATTGCAATCAGAAAGTTAGTTTATTCGTTGTGGCGAAGGGGATGCATAATGCTGCGGATAAAACAACATACGTTTAAAAAAGCAAATGTACTCGGTGAAAACGCTAGTTACGAAGAGAGGTCCGCAAGAAGTTTGCGAGTTCTCCAAAACCTCATTTCTCACATCTTGCGGAAAGCATGCTGCCGATCGAAGTTTGCATGGACGCGAAACTTGCGAAACGTCGAACGCGCTCGCATCGCCCGCGCGGCCTGGAATGCAGCCTGTTTCGCCTGAAGCGACAAGGAAACGCACTTTAGCGGGGATATAACAGCGCTGCACGAAGCCGTAAACCGAAAGTGCTAGCTAATTACAAAGTGGCTCTGAGTGTACACCTCTCCTCACTCCCCTGTACACACTTCTCCTTTCCTGCTCGGAAGAACATCGCGCTGTGCTTGTTTGGGAAGTTGAGAGCTGCGGCTTCAGCAAGACACTGTTTCCAATAGCTTCGCACTTCGTCTTCTCTAACATCGCGCTATCGTGCTATGGGAACTCGCGAGACTGCCTCTATAAAACCCGTGGCCTGCGTCGTTAACTCCGGTCGAGGCGTGACGGACGTCTTGAACCGGCGTAATTGCAATTTTTGTCAGTTATCAACGCTACGACAACTACATGCGGTTACGCCGGGCAAGCTATGATGGTACAGCTTGCAACTGAGGAATAATTGAGCTCTCAATTTAATCAACAATACGTTTCAGCTACGTCCAGCGTAACGGCTTTGTCATGCATGTCAAAAATCAGATATCTGAAGAGTTAAGTATAGGAGCGAATATCTAAGAAACCAACATGGAGCAGAGTTCCATTATCTTTAACCTTACACCTACCTCCCACAAAAAAGCACTGAAGAATGTGAGCAGGCACTAATAACGAATTTGTAGCGAAAGGCGCGCATTATCTGCAGTACTAACAGAGGACAGTGCAACTGCGAGAAAGAACTCTTCACACTTCGCTTCCAGGCAATACTGTTCTGCAGACGAATATTAAACTGTTTTCCAGTGCCATTTGAATACGCAAACCACCCACAGCTCAGACGCTGCTTATGATCCGCTCCTCCTTTTAAATTAGACTCAATAACTACTTGATTTGTACAGTCGGCATACTCTAAAGCAAGGGCAGAACAATGTGTCATATAGTAATGATAATGCACAACACCACATTATATCATTAGAACTACGAAATGGTGCTTCGAGCAAATCTATCACTTCGTCGTAGCGAGAGATGGGCTGTTCGATTTTCTTTTTACTTTTCTATCACATGATTGTTCATATCCATGCTTTGTTTTTATCATATATACCAATCAACCATGCCCCCAAAATCATCTCGTTCATTACCATGCCTTCGCATTCCTAAAACGTAGTTTTTGTTCTTACGCTGTCCGAAGTGATTTCATTTCAAACTACTGATTTATCACGTGTCATAATCAAAAATCCACACTTGACGCCTAAACTTCCATCTCTACTTAATTTTGTGACAGGACTAGAAACTGTGTTCTTCCTCTATACATAAGTGATGAATTGTGACGCGTAATCAGATATACACAAGATGGCGTAAAAAATATGACTTATTGTACAACAAATATTTATAGATACCAAGATTATTCTTTTTTTTACATGCCCAACATTTCTGCTTCCTCACTCTATAGTGATATCTCTACGGAGTAGCAACCCGTTTCCTCCAGAAGCGATATTCCACCGTACTGCATAGTCTCTTCAGATAGCTGCGTTCACATTCTGTTCATTGTCCTCTCACACGAATACAACATGAACCCGAGATAATTTATTCATCGTGTGTTCGTAGAGCCAGTACACGGCCTACGAGGCAGGTATTGCCACTTCTTATGCCGCCGGTGCAGCCCCGTGCCGTCATTAGTGTCGGCCTAATTTGCCACGACTTATAGCGTCGTAAACCTAGACCGTCAGAAAGGAAAGACAACTTTGACGCGCCTCCGGCTATGTACGCCAGGGAGAGGTACCACTTTAACACAGGTCTCTCTGCCCCGCTTCTCTTAGCAGCTTTTATGAATGAAATGTTGTCTTCGAGGCCTTTTCGTTTGTGCTCACCTGTGCAGCGAGCGATTGGAACCGCCATTGCAAGTGAACGTCGTACAAAAGATTTCCTGATTTCCTCCTTGTTTCGCGCTCGTTGTGCGTACCGTTGAGCGCGGCGAACAATGGAGAGAGACTGCTTCTTCGGTTGGATCGGCTAGGCTTAATGAAAGCCTTTTGCCCCAGCGAATATTGCAATCCCTTCCTCCCTTGCGTTCTATTTATGGCTGCAGCACTCGGGCTTCATCCCCTCCTTATCTCAGCGACTCGCCCCCTCTCACTATCTTTCTTAGTGCCAGGCTATGCGTAAGTGGGCAACGCCTGTCAGCGTTGGTGGGCAAAGCAGCAGCGCAGTCATGACCCGAATTGTTTTTGTTTTTAATCAAAGATGTTTCGTGGGGTATATTTATTTATTACGCAATTATGCATCACCCGAAGACGTTATATCAGAGAGCCATGACAAACGCATCGTAAGCAGATGAAGCCAAAAAATATTATTCTAATGAAGAAAAAAATTAAAATCCGAGACACCTAATTACATGTTGGCAAAGTGACAGCATTAGACATTGCGTTTACGGAGCCCTACACGTTTGTCTGTGCAAAGCCAGACATTTCTTGCGGTCTTCTATCTGGGGATTGGATGTTTCCCGAAAGGTGTCTAGAGGTGGCGACACGGACGCAATGAAGATACATCGAAACGTTTAGTAGTCACTTCCTGTTTGGTGATGTTACAGCTCTCCAGCCAATTGTCGAATTGTACAACCGACGACACAGTTTTTTCCTATGAAGCTTCTAATATTATCGCAATGAAAAAAAGAGACCGCACAGAAGAGGGAAACTGCGTGCCAAGTCACAGATAAAATTTACATGTGCAGGACTTATCTTGTGTGGAGTATTCGACGATGACAGCATCGAACTTGTAGTCATTGATTGCCCAGGCAAACAAAATTGTTTTGGAATATGTCCGTCCGACATTGAATTTGACATATTTTACACTACTGATCACGTCGTGTGGATCGTGTGGATAAAAAATTACACTGGAGCAAACACCAGTCTTCTCTATCCTAAGCATTTAAAAGAGTTTCGATACATAACTACTGACCTGAAATGCTTTTTACGCGCAAATAGAAGATTTCAAGCGAGACGATCTTTAAGAAACGCGAAAACATTTAAAATCTGCAGTCGCCAGATACAAATCTGGCTGCTTTATTTTGGACGCCATCAAGCATGTACGACAAATAAGCAAATGCTCAAACGTCCAATAAGTGCCGAGCTCCCGGCTAAAGTAGACTTTCACGGCGTCAGTTACCAGGGCCCGTTACTGGGCATGCGTGACCAGATTTGCACACTCTTTCCGAAAGTCATATCCTCGTTCATGAAATTATCTCTTATATTTAAGTGGCCTTACGCCTTATTTGTGCAACCCCCCGAGGTCGTATCTAGACTCCAGGAAAAACACTAGCAGAAGGCTACGGCTGCGTTCTCAATGAGGTAACTCGGGCAGGCATACCGCGCAGTTGTGAACTTATTGGAAAAGTGTACTTAACGCATTTCCGGGCTTAGACGGTGCTGGGCCACAAAGTATTTCTCTTTTAGATGGCCCAACTTGTCTCGTCTGCGTGGAAACGGAAGCGAAGCTGTGTTCACCTGGCGATATCTAGGCTAGTAGCTCACAATCTTCACGCGTAAAACCCGTTTGCCGAACTGCACCAGCGGTCAGGCTTGAAATGTGGCGGAGACGGTGTTTGGCAGCCTCTTCTATGTCGCTTTTCATCAGGTACTGACCAAGAGCTCACAGAGGGATCTTTAAGTGACTAGCAGCAGCTGTGGCTTGAGGACTGATATTATGCGGACCAGGTGATACTGCATCTGAGGTTTTGTTGCCTGCTATTCTTCGTGGGCTAGCCTCCTAAAACGGAACTCCAGCGGGGCCAAACTTTAGGCGCCAGGAATGGGGGTTTGCTACCCCAGTTAAGTATTCCGCACTAAGGCCCAACACCGCTCGCATAGCTCGCACCACTCCTGTGGAATGAAGAACACACGCAACAGGAAGGACAGGAGACAGACGTCTTTAGTGGGACATCCCATATTTGTCGTCCTCCTTCCGTACCGCAGGCGGCAAGCAGGCGGACTGGCAGAAGCGCATAGTTGTCCCCTCGGAGGTGTTGTGCTCGCGCTCCCTTCCTGCTGTTGAGTTCGGCGAAGTTCGACATGGGGGAGGATTCTCTGAAAACCACCGCGAAGGTGAATGAGCCCTCTGGAAGAAACGTGGCTGATGGAACATCGGGTGCAGCGGCGATAATAGCGTCCCCACGTGTTCGAACAGGTCATCGGGTGCAGCGACGATAACAGCGTCCCCACGTATTCGTTCCAGTCATCAGACGACGAAGTACAAGATAAGTGTTGCCTTCTTCAGTCACGCTGGGGTTGAACAATTGCCCGAGTGCCACGCCTTCGACAGAGGTTCCGCGTTCCGGTCACCAGTACAAGATCTTTCGACCCCTGCTGGAAGACAGCCTGCATTCCTGTGTCACGCAGGCGCCTTCCGGGTCTACATGGGCGCGGTCCGGACACACGTGCGCACCCACCTGGAGGCCGCCTGGACGACAACGTGACCGGGTCCTGTTCCCTTTCCCTCGACCGAGCTGCGAGAGAACATCAGGACCGCCCTGCCGTGGGTGGTACCATCAGTGCTATCGTGTGATTGGACATCATTCTTCGAACTGTATTCCCCAGCTAGGGATCTGGGGAATACGAAGAGTATTTAACGAGCTGCTGGTTTGGTACCAGGGAGAGCCCCCCGTTCTTGAGAGATACCCTTTGCTGTGAGAGACTCCCGACTGCTAAGAAGCTCTCTTTGCTGAGAAGCACTCTGAGTTGTCCCTACTTGTACATTATGTAAATAGTCTTTGTATAAAGTTTTCTAAGTTTTCTTCCTCCGATCGTCCTCGTCTCTTCTCCGGCCTAGTCACGCTACCTAAATCCCAACAACTGGTGACAGCGGTGGGATGCTGCTACCTGAATCCCAACAGAGGACACTCTCCGGCGTTCCCGGTTCGACCAACCGCCTCGGCGTCCCTCTTCGTTTCTCCATACTAAGCGGTGTCGATACTCAGGGGCCTGGAAGTGACAGCCACTGAGATGACGCTGCTAAGCGTCCCCGCTGGCCCTTCTAAGGAGATCACCAGAAGTTGTCCCGGCGCGCGCGCGAGTGAAGGCGAGAGAGGGTGCCCTGCACCTGAAGCAGGTCAAGATTTAGTAGTAGTACTAGAAGTAGTCTCTATTCTTAAACAAATTTGCAAAATTTCCACTAAGTGAGAAAGGTAAAATCAGTTTCTATCCAGACGAAGGCATCCCACTCTTTACATCACTGGCAGCAATGACAGCAATTTAGTTGGAACACTTGTAAGAGGATACACTCATGAAAATTTCAAAACAACCAAACTTAAGCTATGGTACATACAAACACTTATGTAAAGTGCAGTAACAATACAACAAAAACAATATATATAAAAATAGAAACAATATATCCTCTGAAAGCTTGTAATAATGGAGCAATTAGTCGTTAGCATCTATTCAAGCGCAGCCATATGACTGCAAAGGAAATCTTTACCGCTTACAAAGAAAAAAAAAATCCTCGGAATCTGAATACCTTTTCTTTTGTAGCTGTATAGCTGCGCTGGGGTGGATGGCAGTGAATGATCATTCCTTTAGTATCAATGCATTGTTACAAGTTCGGTGTATTACTCTCTTATGCAGAAAAAGAACAACATGACGCAAGAATGTGTTCCACTTACGCCTTCATAACGTACTTAAGTTGCAATGTTTTCTGCACTCTTGGTTGTGTTGGGTTGGCCGACAGGAACTCGAAACGCGTGGGTACTTTTGCGCATATGCGATTACCTCTATAGCTGGCACGTGACCTGGCCATTAGTATGACATTTTCGGTTGGTTACAATTTTGAATGCATCCACACAATACAATTCTTCTCTTTTATTTCAGTCTACTAGATGGTTGTTTTGCCTACCTGGCTGCAGCTTTTTACCGTCTTCAGTTATGTCTTGGATCAAGCTTTTCTATGTTAGTGCAGGGTGATGAACGGAGGCGTGCAGAGCCAGAAAGAAAACCCTTGAAGTCCAGCTTACCCACGCACATACGCATGCATGGACACGAGTGCACACACAGGCGAACGGCAATGTGCACGCCGTACTGGAAAATCTTCGAGGAAACTTAAGTGATAATGTCGCCCTATATTAAAGCCGTGGTTGCCATTATAGTCGTGGCAGTCGACCGACAACAGCCAAGCATTTAGTTAAAAAGGAAAAACGCTTGAAATGAGCGCCGCGGAGGAGAAGTAAAGAGGCAGAGTGGCCGATGGAGAAGCAGTGTTGCTGCGGGGTGTCAAGGAGAAGGTAGCAGGTCAGTCTGCTGTTAATTAGGTGAGGGTTATCGGAACCTCCTGTCCCTAATCCTCGCCAGCAGAAAAGAAAAACGAGCGCTGCTTGAACTATGAAGAAGCAGTTTTAAGGCACTCGAGAACTGGCTGCACTCGAGGACACTTTACAGACACCCCGGGGTGAGTTCGCTCGTGAGGAATTGTGTTACCTTTTTTCCTCCTTTAATGAACGGCGCTTCTCGAGTCAAAAAGCTGAACTAGGCATAACCCCTGCCGCGAAGAAGCCGGTCTTTCTTAAAATAGAATTAGTTTGGTCTGGCTCTGCTGCGTCGTCTTGGACGAGGTTTACTGATGATTAGGAAGTGTGAAGGGCGGCACGCTTGAATGACGTCTGTTATCTTAGTTATCAGCTTGCCGACATGTGCAGCGATAAGCTTGTGCACCGCATAAACGGAGAAAAAGGATGCAGGAGATATACTTTTAAGCCCCGTGAAATATGATCAGTTTTTGGATTCTTTTGTTAAAATACCCTGTAAATGTAAATGTTACAGTTGTCTCGCATCCGGTTATTTGGCGTTTCCAAATGAAAGGAAGAAGTTATATCTTAAATTTGTTCACAAGGTAAAAATATGCGCCATAGTTTATCTAAATAATTCTATTATCGTCACATGATGGTACAAACGTCGGTGAATATTCTGGCGCAAGCAAAATGTATATATAAGCCCTAGATTCATTTGAGGACACAGCGAGTTGAGAATTCTTCCACTGATTTTTTTATTTTTTTGCACCGCGGGTGTTAGCATTTGATCCGTGTCCCCTTCCGGCGTAATTTGTCTGGCTGCTGCATCTGATATTTTTTTGCGTTCTAGTCATGTTCCGGGTCACGGGAAGATTGCAATATATTGAAGCTTTTGTATTCCTGTCAGCAATATAAAAAGAAGAAAAATCACACGGGTATTGCATGCATCCCAAAGCCTCTAGTTGCAAGCCTCGCACATCAACACCAAGCTAAGGTTTGATCTTTCCAGCGAAAGTAAAGAACACTAAAATGATCGAGGTCCTAAATCAGCAGCACTGTCAGTGCAGCTGTCGATTGTGGTTTAAATGGTATCGTCACTGGCCCATCTATGCACTACTATTTTCGAAGCGCAAGCAAAAAGGGAACCAAAGGGGAGGAGCTTTCACTAAATGCACGCTTACTTTGCTGCCCTCTGACCATTTCACGTTATTTGTGTCCACACTAACGCTTATATGCTAAAACAGGTGTACATAAGCTCAAAAATTTGAAACCAAGAAAATATACTAGAGTGCCGGACATGTAGTTCTTAATGTAGCTGACCCCGATAAACCGCACGAATATGAAAGCATAGGTTGTGAGGAAGGAATTATAAATAGTTAACATCAAGAGGCTAAACCTTTTGTAGACGCTCTCCGCTTATTCCTTAGCAACATAATGACTCGTTTGTAGTTGGTCATTTAACAAAAATATGTCTCCCTAACTAAACAGCTTTAGGCAGTGCCCTATCGAATGATGATATTACGCACAAAGAAAAACAATTCTCCCAAAGAGAAAGCAACGCTTTCGACGAGTGATTATAATCCCTTCTTCTCTGTCGCAAGCATCGTGTTCGGTTGGCTTGCCGCTGCCTGAATGAGAGCTGAGGGAACACGTCGATTTGCTTGCAGGCATCGAGCTCTTTGTTAACCGTTGCTTAAGCATGATTGTGATGCATCCTTTCAGTGTACCTCAGTTATGGGTCATGCTAAGGACCGTCTTCTAAATGATGTCAGCACGGGAAACGGCTTGTGTGTGTGTCAGTGTAAATCCACTAGCGAAGGGACAGTTAAAATAAGATTCCCCTACTTGGCTACAGAGTTGAGTTCTTCGGCTGCACTGGCTGAGCTATGTAGTTCCTCCAAAAGGAGACATAACTCTTGATGAACAATGCAATGAAAATCAGAAATAAATTTGATTCCTGTGCATGCGTGCGTTCGTGCGTGCGTGCGTGTGCGCGCGCTCTCTGCTATAGCTTTCTTCAGGGATTTCATGTTAGCCACACATGTGATCACATGTTCATGTTTCTTGCTTCATTTTAATAAAAGTTCACTTGGGCAAGTTCACTTAGCCGAACCTTTCTGTCTCTGCATTCGTTCGCCTATCTTCTCGTAGTTCCAAACAACCCAAGATTATAATGATAATGTGTAATTTTGTAAAAAATTAAAGCGTAGCCCTCCATAACGGCCTCTCCTATAGCCCACACAAATTCGGGACATCGAACTTCATACACACTTCCATGCTGGAATAATTAAGCTCATACCACCACTTCTTAAAACAGGTTTGCTGGAACTATAGGCAATCGCAATAAAAAAGATTCATGTTTTAGCTCGAAGCTAATAACGAGTTTTCGTGGACTAGCGCGGTGAGCCCTGATCATGATGAGACATGATAGTCACGTTTAGTCACGGTAAGTCATGAGAAGTTGTGGTACTCCTGTCAAATCATTCTGAGTTATTATAGTAATATTCAGTGATGGTAAGCTATATTAAGCAGTATAATTGAGTATTATCTACATTCACAGATCCCTATGAGTCCTCATACCACTCCTGGCGCAGTGATGCAGTGGTTAGAGATGTGCCTCTGCTCTGTTATGGAAGGTGTTGCCATCGGTGGGGCTTGTGAGATCCAGGTTTTCTCTTCCGAAGCAACTTCTTGCGTCCATTATTTAATTGGGTCCTCCATAACCCGATGGGCAGGTGGACAGCCTGCCTCGAGACAGGGACCACACAACAAACTGACAGGCAGCGGCTTTTCCGCTAAGTGGGAGCTTTAGTGCTGGCTAGTGCACTAAACCTAAAAGACAAACAGGCATTTTACGCTACCATTCCGCAAAAGCAACTGGGCTCAGTGGTTAGGGCGCTCGGCTACTGATCCGGAGTTCCCGGATACGAACCCGACCACGGCGGCTGCATTTTTATGGAGGCAAAAGGCTAAGACGCCCCCGTGTGCTGTGCGTTGTCTGTGCACGTTACAGATCCCCAGGTGGTGGAAATTATTCCGGAGCCCTCCACTACGGCACCTCTTTCTTCCTTTCTTCTTTCACTCCCTCTTTTATCCCTTCACTTATGGCGTGCTTCAGGTGTCCAACAATATAGGAGACAGATACTGCGTCATTTCGTTTCCCCAAAAACCAATCATTATTATTATTATTATTATTATTATTATTATTATTATTATTATTATTATTATTATTATTATTATTATTATTATTATTATTATTATTATTATTATTATTATTATTATTATTATTATATCCTCTTTGGTGCTTTAACTCTAATCAATGCTTTTACTCAAAACCGAGGCTTCAAATATGCCACAGAATTTTTTCCCGGGGTGAAGGCGGGCAGCTGTGGGTGGCACTTATGTGGGGTGTTTTTAGAGCGCTTACGTGCGCGTGAGTGGTAATGGATGGATTAGCAGCCACCTACTTTGGGTCATTGGGCGAGAAGTGGCTGATGTGAGGTATTTTAGGGGGGCATCTGGCTTTCCCAAAGAATCTTTAAATTAGATTTCGCCGCCACTTTTCCGTTCCACGATTCCGTTCCGTTCGGCGCTTCTGTAGGATGGCCTTTGATCGGTGGGTGGAAGATTTTATCACTGTACTTTGAAGGTGGGCGGTGTGGGATGGACTGCTGGAACAAGGAGGGTGGTGGAAGTGTTCGGGGTCCCTAATCTATGGGGTTGCTTTTAGTGCGTCGGCACTAAAGCCCGCATTCGCTAATTTTGCCCTTGTCTGCGCAAATCCTATTGCAGCTGGTTCACCTGTCGTAGCAGGCAGGTGGCAACATGCCCAACGGGTTATCGGCAACCGGTCGGCAGGCTTTATGGGCAACTATGCAAACTCCATTAGCACCTCAGCCTGCACTAAGCGATTTCGACGATCCTTGACGCCTCTTGGACCTTGAAGCAACCTGGGTCACGTAACTGTTTGGTCGCGAGAAGTTGCTCGTCAAAAGCAAACTTCGTCTCACAAGCCCCACCGGTGGCAGCAGCTGGTATCGCAGGTCAGTACTTCCTTGCTTAACTGCTGCACCACTGCGCCAGGAGTGTTCCGAGTGCCCCCAAAGATCTATGACCGTCAAGTTGAGAACCTTCAAAACCGAGACTGGAACCGAAACAAAAGTGAAAACCGAGGTGCTGGCGCACCTAATTCGTATTCGTCCTAAGCACGCTAAATTTTTTGTCATGTTTTTAATGCAAAAATACAAGCATTTCGAAGCCGTCTCGGCTTCCTCATCAGGGGTGAGAAGAAGCTGTATGCTCGCATCTTAGTAAATGATTGTAAAGAAACAAGGAGTGCAGCGGTCTGAAGGGCGCGAGATGGGTGAGAGAGAAGACATTGGGGTCTACGGCTGTGAGTCACAGTGCCAGTCTGTGCGGGTCTGTGCAGCGGAGTTAAGTTCCTGCGCGTACACAAAGGGAAGTCAACAGCCCCCTGTCACTCCTGACCGGGGGCTGGGAGCTGTGTCGGGAGCTTACACGGCTCTGAAATGTCGGAATTTTTAAGTTAGAATGTTTTGGTCAGAGATATATCGCCGATTATCATATGTTATCAAGCCCCACCTGACTGACACTAGTAGCGCTTACGGAGGAAGCTGACCACATTCAGCACCATCAAAAGCCCATATAGATATATTTGAATAAGTTTTCTCGAAAGTGTGGCCGACTGTATTATTTCAAGCAGACGTTGTAATACGGTTTGGTTAAAATAAAACACTTAAGCAATCATCGGCAGATTGTTTGAATGCGTTAGCAGCCAATAGTTCGTTATATCCGAGGTTGGCACTCTAAAGATCGTCACATTCGAGGTAGTATACTTATGTTCGTAATATCAGTAATATCACGGTGTTCGTTAGATTCGAGGTGGCGCACTTAGGTACGTCATATCCGAGCTTGCACATGAAAGTTCATTGCTGCCGAGGTGGCATACTTAGGTTCGGTATATCTGAGGTTACACTTTAAAGATTGTTGCATCCGAGTGCGCACACTAATCATCGTTTACATAAATATGCGTAGGAGTATATAAGTTCATTCGTAACTTGGAGGGCAATTTGCCACCTGCCCACTGTATCAGGTGGCATTAATCGCTACTGGCAGACGGCAGCCGCATTTCCGCATGCACACACCCTTCTAATGCTAGCGCATTAATAACTCGAGTATACCGTGTCAGTCACTGTAACGCTTTATAGGAATCCGCTAAATGATATGCTATTTGTGCACTTGCTGTTCTGAAGATGCTTTATAATGCTGTAGTGTGGATGCTCTAGCTTTGCAAACTACTACGCATTGTCACCCTAATGTTCCGGAACAGACCCGGTCAACTTAACAATGGACGCAAGTAGGTGGGAAGGGGGTTCCTGGGAAATGCTTCACAAATTGTCGTGTCGTGCATGCGAGCGTAGGTGCATTCATGGGCGTGGGTGTGTACGTTATGGTGCATCTATTACTATCACTTAGTCGCCACGAGGAAGACGGAAATATTTGAGTGCCTTCCTGGCTTTGGGTGGTGTGGTCTTTCAGAAACGAAACGGACGTAATAACAAAACTACATGTTTTATTTTCTTTCATCCCGCTCTAAACTTGCTATTCGAGGGAGGCTATGTAACGTGTTTAGTTGCCGCAGAACACGACTTGATATGACAAGAAGCCGTTTCGCTCGTCAGATAACTTGGAAGCAGGTCGGCTCGAAACGATTAGAACCACGCATGCTGCTATCCAGCCTTTGATAAATTGCAGCCAGCTGTTTGGCTGGCAACGGCTTCTCACAGTATAAATATTTTTTTTGCTTTCATCTGCCGCCCTGCCTCTCTTTCTTCCTTGAATTTGAGCGGTTTTTCGGCCGCTGGCATCTATGATTTTCTTGCCTGCACCACCACCCGGAGCCGAGGATGAAGGATTAGCTTTTATTTATTTATTTTTTTTACTGCTGACGTAGACCTTGCAAGGTTTCAAAGGTGAACACGCGCAGGCACAGTTTTCGAACTTTTTTCTCTCGATATAGGAGCCAAATATGAACGAAAAAAACAATATTTGACTGATTCATGATCGGATATAAAACTTGACAGTAAACTAACATAACAACCAGCCCCTAATGCGTGCAGCACGGCGGGTGGCAGGCGTAAACGTTTGCACAGGGCATTACTTGCGTTTCTTTTGGTCGCTCATATCCATTCGTTGTTGAACGCGATTTCAGCAAAAATATGGCAGAAAAAAAAATAAAAAACAATCTTTTCTTAGTGAACACGCTAAAATAAAATATTTACTGCATCATAGCACCCATTTTTCTGGCACCTGTTTGAGAATTTCCACCGGCAACGAGCAGGATTAGCATTTTTGAGATTGCCTTGGAGACAACCGGAACAAATGTACAAGCAGCCATTCCCCGCAGCTGCTATACGCGATGGTGGAAACATTCGCTGTTTGATCGAATTCTGTGGGACAGGTTTTATCGATCATAGGCACCGCTGCGCTTCGCGGCGCCTCCCATATTTCACAGTCGTTCTCCACGCCTAGCTGCCTCCTTGTATTGCCCGAATCACGTCGTGTCTCTCGGGTAATGCGTGGAAGGGAGTGCGTACCAGCATGGCTGTCCCATTGTCTCTCGGTGGAACATTTTCATCCTTTCGCTGATCAAGTGATGAAAAATGAAGGTAGACCAGCCTGGCTGGTTATAATAAGAATATCCCTGAGCTCTGAATGCCAATTACATTCTTCTTGTCACCCTGCGCCTTGCGTATGGCTGGTGAAATTATTCACAATGGTTTTATGCTTATTCTAAGCTTGCTATCATTGTCAGCCAGACTACGCCCGGTGCAGAACAAAAGCCTCTCCCACATCTTTTCAATTAACCTGGACCTGTGCTCGCTGTGGGCACTTTTTTCCCGCAAACTTCCTTATCTCGTCCGACCACCCAACTTTCTAGCACCTCCTACTATACTCGCCTCCTCTTTCAAGCCAGTCGGTTAGCCTTAACAACCATCAGTTATCTAGTTTTCGCTACACATGCGCTGTCCATTCCCATTTTTTCTTCCTGAATTCGAATAGAATGTAAATAAGTCGCTTTTGTTCCCTGACCCGTTCTGCCCTCTTCCTGTCTTTTGTTGTTACAACTGTCATTTTCACTGTTTTATCCCTAATTGATTCAAAGTTGGGCCCTTCTCTTTAGCCTGCACGTTACTGCCCCAAAGGTGAGCACCGATACGATTGAGCTATTACATACTTTTAAAGCGATATCTTTAAAGGGCCTGTTGCCCAGAATATCCGGCTCTAGGGTCTCTGGCAGGTGGTCCCCAGACAGCCACCTAGGAGGCAGGTGGGCCACTTAGGTTACGTGACCTTGCGGCGTCATAACCTGCCTACCCGTTCGCCGTGGCAGGTGGCAGTTAAATTAATGATTGGTCGCTCGGGATGAGCAGCGTGGGCCACACAAGGCCCACCCCTGGGTGCACCTGACATCACTGGGCAGTGGCGCATCGCTTAACCGCTGCACCACTGCGCCAGTGCGCCAGGAGGTATGGGGTCTCCCAGGGATCTCCGAATGTAGAGAATGGCTTTGTGTATGTATGTATGTATGTATGTATGTATGTATGTATGTATGTATGTATGTATGTATGTATGTATGTATGTATGTATGTATGTATGTATGTATGTATGTATGTATGTATGTGTGTGTGTGTATGTATGTATGTATGCATGCATGCATGCATGTATGTATGTATTGTTGCAAAAGGGTTGCAAGCCCCAAGGGTAGCGTTGGCCTGGCGGCCTGGGGCAAAGCTGGAAACATCCAAAGGTCCCGGCAAAGGATGAGTCGACTGGCAACAGAACAACTTGTTTATTCTGGCATCGCAAAAGAGCAGCCGGTCAGGGCGACCACGTTACTCGAAGGAAGAAATCGAAGTCTCTCGTTGGCGTCCGGAGCAGCTCCCTTTATACCCACGGAGTCGAGGGCAAGAAGGAACGGCTTGGGAAGAGGCGTCCGATACGGCGACGCTTGAACATGTCCAGACGTGACGGGCGCGTCCGCCGGGCCGGCGCCGGTCAGACCTCCTCGCCTCCCAGTTGGGGAGCTCCTCTCCCCGGCTGCCGCGCTTTGACAAGCGTGGGCACCAACATGCACACACACACACACGCACGCACGACGACACGTGGCACTGAAACCTGCCTGGACGCGCTTGGCGGGAGGCGTTGCGGCAGCGATGAACGGGCCCAAAATGACCGCCACTTTGAACGAAGCCGCGGCGTCCGTTGCATCCGCGCCGGCTATACCGCGCGTCGTAGGCGAGACGTAACAGTATGTATGTATGTATGCATGCATGCATGCATGCATGTATGTATGTATGTATGTATGTATGTATGTATGTATGTATGTATGTATGTATGTATGTATGTCTGTATATTAACCCAATACGCTATCGCGTCAGACCGTTCAGGCGGAGCTCAAGTGTCTCCTCCAATTTCTTTCTTCTTGAATATTGGGAAACTGGATTCATGATGTGAGGGTAGCTGCCAAATGCACTCCACCCCGTTCTTATTATTCTAGTTATCCGGATCAGCACTCACTACCAGTCCTTAGTTGAAGCTGTTCGCTGCCACTTGCAGCTCCCGAGCACCTATCCTGAACTGCTAAACAACCAGTGAATAATATTAGACCGTGTCTTCCTGCCAAGCCCCCTTCCTTATTGGAATTCAATTTTTTTTTTTACGGAGGACTATGTTGGCTTTGCATTCATTATAGATATCTTCCGCTATTTCTGTTGGTGCCGCATCGACTCGACGCCATCGACGCGAGGCGCATTGACGCTAATTATGCTGGTGACCGACGCCTTGACCCTAGCCAAAAGATGTAATCCAAACTCAGGCTCGTGTGCCACGCCACTTCTCTTTCATTATTCAGTCAGCATTTCCTCGTTGCTCTGGCTACCAGGGCTCTGGCTCTGGCTCTGGCTGCATTCTCAAAGCTACCTGACAGCCGTTGCTTCATAAGTTATGCATAAAACTGGTCCGACGTTGGCCGACGGTCTGCTCTCTCTACTCGCCTCTCTTCACTCTCTCTCTCTCTCTCTACTCTTGCCGTAAAGGCGAGAGAGCATACGGCTGTAAATTTTCTCACCACTTTCTCTTTCTAGGGAGTCTTTATCCTTTCGTGCCAGCCGTAAAAATTAGTGCTTACGGTAGGCATATTGTTGCCGCTCTTTTAGACGTTCTGGCAGGGCGCATCTCAAATGCAAGCATAAGGGACTCCTGGCAGCAACGTCCGCCTGTCGTCGCTGCGCACCCTGCCGTCAACCAAGGAAGACAGCCGCTAAGAAGCGACTAAGGAATACCATTACACGCGTCACACGCCGCGTTAGGAAATTCAGGGTTGATGAAAAGGAATCAGTATGCGGTGCACGATGGGAAGAAGTGGAGGCGAAGCATGAGCTGACTGCCGAGTAGTGCTATGCCTCCCCTGCCCTTTTTCCCCCACCCATCCCCCTTTTTCTCCCCACTGACCCTACTCTCTTCTTAACTCGCCCTTGCTTTCTGGGTGACCAATAAGCCTCGTCGTATGCGCGTTAGAGAGACTGCCTCTGCGCTATGGAAAAAAAATTAACCGCACAATCAGTTCTCATGATGCATTGAGTATAAAAATAAGCTTAAAGTGGTAAAGACGCAGTCTTTGGGTGTCCACTTATTCCCTCAAAAGAGGCCTAAAGGCCGAGTAATCATGAATTCGAGTTAAAACACCAGTACCCAGCGTTATATATTAATTACAAACGGTTTTCTACCGGGAGTGTTATTCTTGGTCGGTGCCAGCGCTGAGGTCCATCTCGACGTCACGGTAGACCGGTCAGCCTAGACTACCAGATTCATGATGGCGTCGGTGTCACTGGCAAGCCCTGGTTGCTCGTGTAAACTACCATTGGGATCGGTGACGTCGCAGTTGAGGCAATTACGCCTTCACGTCACATAACGCGGGTGAAAATGTCCAGCAGCTCCTCGTACATAATTCAAAATCACATTAAATTATCTTCCACTTAATTCCTGCGACTGAAGATCACTAGAGGGAATCTCCTTGCGCTCATGAAACAATTCATGACATTTCTTTGCGTTGAAAATTTTTGTATTTAAGGTGTTAAGAAGGGAATTATCCTAGCCGCACTGCCATCGCTCAGAGCGAGAGCCTTGCTGGCCTGGACAGACCAGAGACCGTTTCCCCGCCGTTGTTTCGGCGCCTGAGCGCTGACCTAAGCACCCGTTACATTTGCTGGAGTTGCGGTTTAAAATCCTCGTACCGCCCTGGACCTCTGCAGCCGCACGCTACCGACCCCCGCTATGCCCGCTATTCCCGAAGGCGCCAGCCACCAAACCCCAGTCCTTTGTTCCGGCTTCCTCCGGCAGTGGGACCCCGCCCTCCTCAGCGGAACTGAAAATCATGACGCTCAAGAGTGGCTCACGTCATACGAGCGGGTGAGCACATATAACAAGTGGGACGATACCACCAAGTTTAACAATGTCATCTTTTATTAGACCAGCGTTGCCAACCTGTGGTTTCGAAACCACGAAGCAGACTTCTCCACGTGGACTGCTTTCTAGGCGAACGTCACCTAAGTGCTCGGACGTCCTGCTGTGCGCAGGTTACGCGCCGAACACCGCTTGCGCGAGCGCTCTCTTGAGTCGGGGGAGATGTTCGCAGGCCCCATTGCGAATGTGGTGAACCTGTGCTCGCGCGTCAACACCCAGATGTCCGAGGCTGACAAAATCAAGCATGTTATGAAAGGCATCGAGTATGACACCTTTCAGGTGGTGCTGTCGCAATATCTCCGCACCGTTGCCGAAGTCATCAGTTCCTTCCAGAGCTACGATGAGCTGCGCAGGCAGAGACTACATGTCTCTGCTTGCTACTCACTCGGGGAAATGAGTTAAGCGTCGGGGCTAGAAGAACGATATGACCAACGAAGAAAACAAAAGGTGCAACTAGCTAACCATAATTCATTGCCAATATTGACGTTCCAAAATAGAGTGGAAGTTGAGTACACCCAATGGGCATATTTGTCAGACACACCCTCGCAAGAGTATAGCTGTACAGAACAGGTAATTCACCACTCTAAAAGGTCATGTGCATGCTTTACGAACTGTTCAAATCCCTCAACAATTGACAGCACTATAAATAAAACTGAGATCTTCTGAATACGTTTTCTGATGCACTTTTCACGACGTTATATAAAATGCAATTGTCCGCAGAAAGCAGTAGTGTTCAGTACAATTGGAAGAACAAATTATTAAATTAAATAAGGAAGAGTAGGAGCCGTAGTGCACTTCCTAGAGCAACGCCTGAGCGAACTAAAGGATGTCGGTTTCGCAGATCTCTATTTCAACTTACTGATACTATTTAAGTAAAACTTTTCTATCCAACTGATACCAGGAGGATTTATAATGAGGGTTCCAAGTTTAAGAAGCAAGCTACGTGGTAAACTAAGAACTAATTGCTTTTCGGGCTGGCTATTACTTTAGGTGATTTCTTAAATATTAAATTCATATGCAGTTATTTCTCCAGAGTAGCTCTTGCTCGAATTACCTCTCATTGCACTTGCAGCTAACATTGATCTCGTTTATAGTTTATGAGAACCTAACGTCGCAAAGCGACTCAGGCTATTTGGGACACCGTACGCGGGACTCTAGAATTCCGCCTCCATCGAAATTCGACCGACGTGGCCGGGATCGAACCCGCGTACTTCGGGTCAGTAGCCAAGCACCGTAACCGCTGAGAGACCGCGGCGTCTCGCTAACATTGATCTATCGATCTTCCAATCTTCCTATGGATTTTTTATTCGAGCAAAGACAAACGCTTTGTATCCGACCAGAACATTGAATGAGGCACATTAAGCCAAAACAAAATTGCGCTTAACATACGGCGAAGAGCGGATAAACTGGGTAATAATGAATATTTGCACAGCGCTCTCAAGTGGGTTCTTTGTTTGTCTCCTACTAAAATTAAGTGGTAGTTTGTAGCGCATGATGTTGGCCGGAAAGTTAAGTGACAATCTAGTAACGAAAACAAAGCCTTAGTACCGGAACCACCATCAATTCCAGCTCTGTAATTAAAGAGGCTCAGTAGAAATCGACTTCTTAGTCAAGTCTTCATCTTGGCCTGCCGTAGATTTTTCATTTTATTACGTCATCCTCCCAGAGCCGCGCAAAGATCGCAAAACCCCCGGAACGCTTGCCGCTCCTGTACGCTACTTTATTATTTCAAGAGAATTCTCAAAACCTAACGACAAAAGCAAATGTGCAAACAACAAAATAACGCGTTCCTAAAAAGAGCACAGCATATAATTTTCTTTGGACGCCCGTTATGATTAACTCAAACTTCACCGCAGGCAGCAAAATCTGGCACCAAATATGTTAACATTACTCCCACCGTGCTCTCTTCTGTTTTTCCTTCACGCGTGAAAATTAATTTTCTTTCCTCCTGGCAACTGCATACGACAAGTTTAATGCCTTTCCTTTTGCGACTTAACCCCGCGCCAAGTCCTGGAGTAATGGACGACCGGTACCACGGAAGCCAATTACACGGTCATTTTTTTTCTCCTCCCAGGCAAGAAGAAATCGCACAATAGATAGGAGAAAGCGCCAAACTTGAGAAAGCCGGCGCCAGCACTCTAATGGCCTTGCCCATTACGATTTCTCTAGAGCACACATTTTTTGATGGCGTTTACATATCGTCTCTATTGTTTATTTTACACTTACTCAATCGCGACGCGCGGTGGCTTCTTTGTAGAGAGCTTAACGTCTAAGATATTTTAATACCGCCAAGAATAGGGACACGCTTCGCCAGGTTAACAACATGGTTATAACCATTTTTTGCCCCACGTTCTTCTTTAAATGTTATACTCCAAACTATTTTTGTTTCTTTCGAATTTCGTGCAGCTCTTCCTGGTGAACATTTCTCGTTTCTTACGAGATACACTGCGCATCTGATGAGCGGCAGGGCATCAAGCCAGACATTTTGTGGACAAATCTGGACCGAATAAAGGTATTAGGTTTCACGTGTCTATGTTGAGATAGACGGTGCCCGAAGTAGGGCAATGCGTATTACAGCGAAAGCTGCTTTACCGAGCCCTTCTAGTGTGGTGACACGCGCAGCCAGTGACGAGCCGGAATACAACTAGTATGACGTCGCAGCAAGCGCTCGTTACAGCCAAGGAGCAGGAGGTGGTAGGTGCCAAGGGCAACCACGAGATGGCGCCACGTAGTCTTGACTTCGACTGAGCTTCTCAAAAGCCGGTAACTCTCAACTCTCAACTATCCTCCAGCGAAGCAGCGGTGGCAGCGGCTGTCGGCTACCGCTTGCAATTCCTGCGCATGTGCTGTTGCGCGGCCTTACCAGTGCGACCATCACCGCCCTCAACTTCGTTTCTTTTCGTGCCATAACAGGAATTCAACAATGCGTCAACACAAACTAATGCGCACCCCGAGGCTGAAGCTGCACTGAAAGCCAACGCAGTGCCGGACAAGTAGGTATACCCATCCTGGCTCTATAATAGCCTATTGAAAACCAGTGAAGACTTTTATCCGTCCCCCGTCGTCGTCATCGGCGTTGTGAGCAACAAAAAATCCCGGAAAAGCAACCTAGGTCACGCGATCTTGAGGCGTCATCACAACGAGCCCGCCGGATTATGAGCAAACTGACCGCCATGGCAGGTTGCGCTAGGTAAGTTGTTGGTCGCGAGAGGTCGCTCGGGAAGACCAACCTGGGTCGCACAAGCTCCAGCGCTGGCAGCAGCTGCCATCGCAGGGCAGTGGTGCATCGCTTAAACGCTGCACCATTGCGCCAGGAGGGGTATGTGGACTCCCAGGGAAATATGAAAGCCGAAAATGACCAACGCCGCATATATGGGCATTGACTCTTAACCCTATAGCGTCATATTCTCAAGGCGGACATTAAGTACATGATTGTTTTCAACTTTCTGTAGCGGCGAGGCGCGTTATTGCAGCATAATAAATATAACAAAACGTTAGTAATGATCTTAAGGCATACTGCCTAAACAATAAAAAGACAAGAAAAAACAGCAGCTAAGTCGCAACTCTCGGTTGTTGTTTTTTTAATCAGGAAAGAAAAAAGTCTCAGGGTTTCATTTTGGTTAAACATCGTATCGCCAAACCACGAACAGTGATAGTGGATGAAGAAGACTGTTTACAATGTACAACACGAGAATGGGTTGCAGTTTAACGCTATGTATGTTAGGATGCAGCGAGATCCTAGTGTTCTTGCGCAGAGGCCTGCGAAGCTGATCTGTTCGCGCCGCCACGGGTTAGACTCCTAGTCGTTGGCATTGGTTTGATTTCTTTTCTAACTTAACGTGGCGTGGCTGTTGCTAGGCTACGGCACAAGGTGCAAAGATGATAAGATCCTTTGTAGGTGTTGGTAAGCGTATGAGTGTTTTCGCATTAATATGTTAAGTGCTTCAGGGAAGTCTAAGCAATTTTCAAAAATAGTTTTTTTGGGTGAAAATCTGGATTTTTCAGCATAGTATTACCAGTGTTGGGGAACACCAGGAAATTGAAATAGTTTTGAAGTAGTAAGCTGGTTGACAAATCTTTAATAAATAATTCGTTACCTACTACAGTTAAGCGCCTAGTTGCAATTAGAGATTCGCAGTCGGTCGTTAGTAATGGCCATACCTGTTTTTAGAATTTCAAAAACGCGATTACCCTTCGGGCTGTGGCTCGACAAAATTTAACTTTTTTGACTAGTTATGTGCACTGGAAAGGTTGCTTTTTCTGCAAGCCTTTCGAAAGTGCATGTGTTTTGGCACAATGTAGCCAAATTTTGTCGAGGCGTAGCGCCGAGGATAATCGCGTTTTCGAAATGTAAAAACTGATGTGTCTATTACTAATGACCGGCTACAAACCTCTAATTGCAACTAGGCGCTTAGCTATGGTATTTAAAAGATAGTTATTAAATTTACTTAACCAGCTTACTACTTAAAACGATCACCGGATTTCTTGTGTCCGCCAGCACTGGGAATACTAAGCCGCTAAACCCATACTTTTTACCCCAAAAAGGCTATCTTTGAAAATTACTTAGTCATCTCTGAAGCACCTGGTATATATGGTACATTGACATTACCTCGCTATGCTCACAGAATGCTCGCCAATAGTGGCATTATCGGTAAGTCACGATCTTGTTTGAATGAGCCCCTCATATAACAGCTCCCTGGTGTGCGACACCGTCGACCAATTTGAGCTTGCTTAGCCGTCAGCATAAATGTAAGCCGATGCTAGTCGACAGTGAAGTTGTCTCCGTACACAATAAGGAAACTTTTAAGGATACAAAAGAGTCCGTTCTATATTCTGAAGGCTAGACCAACTGGCGTCAGGAATTCATTCTATGCCACAACAGGAGCATTAGACTGTGCTTCCCAAGAGCACTTGACGAGCATATTCCCCTGACATGATCTTTGTGCAATATGCATATTCGTCTCCTATTGAAGCCGAACGTTCAGTTGAAAGTTATCATCTGTTCTGTGCTCCAATTACGTCGTCTTCCTTTTCTGTGGTGTGAGCTACGACGCCTACCAATACGCCCATTTTTTTTCTTCTTCATAGATGGCAGATGAAGAGAGCGTTTCGTTTTTTTGTACCCGCACTGCCTATCAGCCATCGCAGTCTAACTACCTTCGTGGTACAGTGAAAACCATGCGATGTAAATTTTGCCGAAAACGCGAGATCGCTTCTCAAATTCGTCTCTCTTGTTCTCTGGGTATTAGCACTAAACCGTGAATAACTAAGAGGTCAGGAACGTGTTTTGCCACAAGCATACTATTTCCATTAGTTTCTTTAGTCGCACACCTGCCATTAAGGCATAATTTGGGTTCGCTGTATACTAAAAGAAATCATGTAAGGTTCTTTCAAGCAGTAGCCAGAGAACTCTCCTGCTTTTATTGTTGTCGGTCAGCCACTAGTTGCACCCATGAAAAAAATTATGAGCCACCATTTCCCAAAATGCTCTGTTTCGATGGAGGCGAAACGCTTAGGCGCCCGTGTTCTGTGCGATGTTAATGAACGTTAAAGATCCCCAGGTCATCGAAATTATTCCGGAGCCCTCCACTACGGCACCACTTTCTTCCTTTCTTCTTTCACTCCCTCCTTTATCCCTTCCCATACGGCGCGGTTCAGGTGTCCACCGATATGTGAGACAGATACTGCGCCATTTCCTTTCCCCAAAAACAAATTTCATTTGATTTCACATCCTCTCCTATAATCACATGTTTTACCTGCCTAATTTTCAGCACACAATAACTATGTTTATGCTTGCTTTCGGAAAGGGCTATAGAAATGTTGATGTACCCACATACGAGCATTTTTTTCCTTTTTCGGTGCCCTTCCAAATTAATTTTGCTGCGGCACATCCAGAGAAAAACTGCAGTACGGACCCCACATAAAATCCATAAGCAAGTGTGGGGTTCATTTACCACGGTAACACTCTTCTAAACCAGGTACACACGTAGCATATTCGTTTTGAAGATTTAAAATTGAAAATTGGCTGTTTGGGAAAGCGAATGGCGGCGCAGTATCTGTCTCACATATCAGCGGACACCTGAACTGCGCCGTAAAGGAAGGGATAAAGGATGGACTAAGAGAAGAAAGAGGTGCCGTAGTGGAGGGCTCCGGAATAATTTCGATCACCTGGGGATCTTTAACGTGCACAGACAACGCAGAGCACACGGGCGCCTTAGAGTTTCGCCTCCATTGAAATGCGGCCGCCGCGGTCGGGCTCGAACCCGGGAACTTCGGATCAGTAGCCGAGAGCCCTAACCACTGAGCCACCGCGGCGGGTTTGAAAAATTGCGCTGTCGCTGTAATTAAAACAGGCACTGGCGTGAGGAAAACAAACTTCATTCTAAGCGAGTATGAACAGCTAAGAATAGCTATTACGAATGACTGTCAAGCGTCTTATGCAGAAAACAAAAATCAACGGAGGCAAAGAATTCATTAAAAAATCTACTATAGGTAATCTACTGCCTAAAACGAGCAGCTCAGCTGAATGCTATCACTGCGTCAGCGTTCCAGCTGCTCCTCGAGTAGAGAAGCACTGTGCCCAACCTTATTTCTGTTTTTATAATTGGTTTTGGGGGAAAGGAAATGGCGCAGTATCTGTCTCATATATCGTTGGACACCTGAACCGCGCCGTAAGGGAAGGGATAAAGGAGGGAGTGAAAGAAGAAAGGATCAGAGGCGCCGTAGTGGAGGGCTCCGGAATAATTTCGACCACCTGGGAATATTTAACGTGCACTGACATCGCACAGCAAACGGGCGCCTTAGCGTTTTTATGGAAGAAAAACGTTAATTTTGCTTGTTTTTTGGTGTTGGTGTTCGTCCTGTTTTTTTCTTTACCTTCGTTTATAATGAATAGATTACTTACATTCATCACGACTGGGATAGCAATAAGAGTTATTCGCTGTAAAACGTAATTACGGCCACTAACGTCTTCGCATGAGGTGCCCATTGACCCGGGGAGCCACTTATGTGCGTTTCCTTTCTTCTCGTGACTACCTCATAGGCTTCACGTCCACCTCCGGATTTTGCGGTATAGGAGGCTAATAGTGCTTTTTGGCGCACGGATGGAAGTTGACGAAGACGACGACGTGCAGTGCACAGTGCGAAAGCTTGGCAGTTTAACACGAGGCGGGATCGCCTGCGGCAAGCAATAAAGAAAAAAAATTGCGGCGATAGCATATAGTGCTCTCGTGCAGTGCCCAGCGAAGCTGATGTGTTGGCGCCGTCGAGGGTTCCAAACCTAGTCGTGGCAATGTTTATTTTATTTTTGCAGGTATATGAGAAGCTTCAGATTAATATCGCGTTTTCCGGAATTCCTAGTGCAGTACTGCTTTCGCACTAAAATTAAGACCCATCGATATACGCTGTTTGTATCCTGTAGAATTACTTTTGCGCACACTCACAATTTCAGCAATAGGAGTGGACTGACTCTTCAAGCCCTATCAAAAAGCAGCGCAATAACCTTGATGGTCTATCTGGAGAGAAATTCATCGTACTGGTTTCATTCTGAGCTGACATAATGATAGATTACTTAGTGTAAATGAGTTTGTCCCTCAATGCATCAAACAAATATATATGTTATCACGCGATTTGATTGCATAGGTTAGTACTTCGCGCTATCCCGCCTGTCATTCAATTGTATTCTTTGCAAGAATTGAGCTTTGGGGAGATTTTAAGGAAGCCGACTCGGAAGTGTAGAACCGCTAAATTAGGAGGAAACGAAATTTCTATATATGCGTTGACCAAGAAAAAACACACCAATATTTCAGAGGAATCTCCAGGTATGAAATAGGTTTGTAATAATGCAGTAATTACTCATTAACATCCACTCAGGCGCAGCCATACGGATACGAAAGAATGGGCTTTGTCAGAAACTTCGAAATTAAAAAAAAATTCGCTGTGGTCCGAAGTACCAAACAGGGACCACCACCTGTTCGTACCGGTCGCTCTTTCCAACTAAAAACTCAGCTAACAAGGATGGCTAGCAGATGGTAGGGCGGGAGCGAATTGATCAACAAAAGCGAAGAAATACAGAAAGCGCAGGAGATAATAAAAAGAGAAACGACTTACGCGTTCTTACTGAGCACAAAATAGTTCGCATGCTCTGAAATCTCGAAGAATGTCGGCCAACAATGCGACAAACACGCATGCACAGACATTAAAAAAAGCCAAAACAGACGATAGGCCATGAAGCTACAGGTTAGAAGATGAAGTTAGGGTCAAGAGACAAAACAAAAGAGAAGAACGCGAAAGTGGTGAGGTTGTAACCGGAAGGCGACTCCGGCTTTCAACCTGTACCAGGATTCGAAAGAAAAAAATCATACAAAGACAAACAGCCGAAAGAGGCAAAATACGAAACAGATAAACGAGGGCAAGCTTCGCATAAGGTTGTCAGGTGCATGTTAAGCAGCCAAGGATAGTTCCTGCTCAAAGAATGCGTAACGCAGGCCCGTCTGCTTCTGAGAAAAGTCATGTAAAAAAAGACAAAAGCGGCGGCTAGAAAACCGAGAAAAGTCATTGATAAATTGAATGGCTCGCCATACGAAACATGCTGAACTAAAGAGCGAAACGAACGCGTCGCATTTTCGGGTATGCAAACGCGCATCGTTTCCGACCGCAAGAAAACGCGCAGAGAAGCGGCGGCAGCTGTTCCGCAAAGTGTACAACGTACAAGCCTGAAGAAGACACTCGTGATAAGTCTGTCTGCGGGCTGGCACGCTCTTAGGATGCCCAAAGTACGCGAAGAAAAAAGGAACAAAAATTCGCGTGACCCGTAAACTTCTCCCGAGCAAGAAAAAGCAAAGGCCAGCGCAGGTGTTGCATATGGAAAAGTGGCGTTGCCTGGGAGCAAGCATTTTCCTGATAGGGCCTTTCGGGGAGAGTAACGAGTAAGCTGAGCAGCAGCGGAAGTGGTCGTGCTTGGTTAAACCTATCTCAGGGAAAAAGAGTTAAGTACCAGCAAAGCTGATTGTTCTTTTGACGGTGCCGGTGAGAAGATCAGTCGCCTGCCGGCAGAGCTAGCAACGCTTAGTTTTGCGACAAGGCAGTTATTTCATTCCTGCCTGTTAGAAGGATAGCTCTAGGCAAAAAAAAATCAAGATATAAATCAAATCTCAAGACCGGAGTTTTAATGTATGAACGAACAAAAAAAAGAAATCAGTAAGAAGGAGCTTTTTTATTTTAATGGTTTGGCGTTGTGCTATAGAAACTGCGGGGCAGAGAGGAGATGCCTGGAACGCTCTGCAGTGGTGGAGTAGCAACTCGCACCTTACATGATCTGACCACTCAACATGCAGCCGGGCAATTGAAGGAAAGATCGTTGACATGAACATATTTTCGATAGACAATCGAGAATAAGGCGGTACTGTTTCCTTTTGAGTGGTATTTAAATGGAGGCACGTAATTGTTAGCAAGAGAACGACGTTGTATGCAATATTTCAGAACATCTGCCTTGGCAAGCGTTATAAGTTACATTACTTTAAAACACGAGCAATAAAAGGTTGAAATAACAAGTGCAAACGCACAGGTGAATCTATTTCTGCTAATATATTCAGTAAAGGCAAGGGTAGAGAATTGATTTTTTTGCACGTGAAAAAACCGTGGTGTGGACAGAAAAACAGAAAAACTTTATTGAGCAAGTGAGCTTATTTAGACCCAGCTGGGTCCCAGGGCCACTGCGCGGTCCAGCACTGCATCAAATAGGTCATGCCGGGACATGACGCCGGCAGGCCGAGTCACCGCAGCAAGCTGCGATGTCGGGTCTGCAGACATGAGCAGGACCTCCCAGTCGTCCCAGCTCGAGATGGCGTGCTGTTCCCGCGGGGGAGGGTCACCGTAGTGTGGATTCGGGATAATACAAGCAGGGCGAGAGAGAATTAGCTCTGTTTTAAGTATCGCTTTCTAAAGTCTGCGCGCGAAGTATTTTCATATCCCGTGCGATAAAAACATGCCACGCGTATATTATAAAAGATATAATCCAAGAGTGGTACCTGGTCAAGTTTTTATGTCATCGTGTTGATGTGAACCATATCTCATTTTCGAAGTCTATTCGCAGCATGCCTTCTTGGGCCTTCGAACAATGTGGCTGCAAGGTTGCCGCATTTTTAAACGTTTACTCGTTCTCATTGGCAAGGTAATTATGCAAGGTCCTAGGACAAATCACCTGTCCTATAATACAAAATTTCAACACGTTACACGTATACCTCAATCGGTTGCACGTAAAGTTCCTCAAAATTTCTGGTAAGCATCGGCGTGAGAGAAAATTCGTCGTTCACTACGTGGGCAACCAGGTTAGTAGGCTCCCACAGTGTGCGTTCGGCCCATTTTCTTTCCCTGAATATAACGCAACACTCACCGACCTCCACTTGTATGTCCTATGGGCTAGCTAGAAAGTAAACCGAGACAAGGCAGAAAGCATTCCTTTTTTTTTGTCAAGTATGCACTTCCGTTTTTGCGACCAAAAGTGAACTCTTTTGACCTGAATTTCTAACCGACTATGCGGTTGCTTTACATGGTACCGCATGCACAAACCCTATTGACCAATCCGCAATTGCAATCTTCGAGAAATGAAAGGGTGACTCTCGGCGCTTTAACCACAACCTGCGCGTAAGTGAATAGACTCTTTGTGCTTTTTACATACACACCCTTGTTGAAAATGTTTACGGTCGCAGGCCCTGATTTTTAGCTGTGTTTTCGAACACTTAAAGCACTGTTGAGGTTGTTAAAGTCTCATGCGGTCCAGAACAGTGGCCTCACCTCAAGATATGTTAAATTTTAAGGGCGTCATACAAGCCGCGCTACGGGGTTTTTGAAGACACGATGGCGTGAATGTTTTTCAACAAGACAGCACTAAAATTTTTTTGCCGACTTAGGGCTGTTTCACATGCATGCGACTGGAACGAAAACAGTCGGTCTAGTCGGTGACGCCGCAGTGCGATTTTCGGTCAGTGCTTTCACACGCAACGCGCGCCCACCGAATTTGGTCGCAGCGACGCGCATGGCTGCTTGACATTTACATAGGCAGCTCATGACTGAACGCAACATTAACACAATGGTAACTGTTTTATTGTTCCGTAATTATGATTTTCCTGAGGTGAAAGTGAATATTTCCCATGTCATTATTGGAATAAATTTTTTTTAATCATGATTACGTTGATGCCACTGAATGTAACCACTGACGTGAAAATAGCGCCGTTATCCGTCGATGTAACTCCTAGCTGAGCACGCTGAGCTTCTGTCTCGGTGCTGGCTCTGTGCTGTGCCTCTTTCGCCAGCATGGAAACTTCTTCAGCGCTCAGCGGGATCCTACTGCTCCTTGAGGAGTATTACTTATTGGAAAATAAAAAATCCTCCTCGCTGATCACGGAGGCAGCGTCTTTGAAGACGTGGACACTGCTCCTGCTGTCTCCGCTTCTGAGCCAGAACATCGCCGGCTGCTGTTTCTCGAGGAGTATTTTCTCCTTGAGAAAAAAAGCTCCTCATGAGCCTGCCGAGCTCGAGGCGGTGGTGGGTGCGCCCGATTTGGCAGAACAGGAAGTCGGAGTCGGAATTTTACACCGCCGTGAGTTGAGATGTTCGATTTTTCCCTTAGCGCGCTTTTTTGCATGTGCGCTTCATGCTGTGCTTCTTGCTAAGACACACTCGCGCTTTGCAGATGCCACTTCTCATCTCAGGAGACAAAGAGTATTTTAAAAATTACTTTAAGAGTGACTCCAGAGAAATTCGCGCAGCTGCATGCCCTAGTGGAGGAGCCACTGACAAAGGAGCAAGCACATCATACGTGAGGCGCTTCCTTCTCCCACGCGGCTCGCAATCACCCTCAGGTCAGTGGCTTGGCTGCGTGAAAATTTGCTGGATTTCTGTGCGCCTGCTTCCTTTTATTCATGTCGGATTGACAAATTTACAGTAATCTTCTCTGAAATTTTTGTTTCAGATATCTGTGCTCAGGAATGCATATGCAGGATGTGGCCATGGGATTTAGGGTGGGAATCTCCACAGTGGCCGAAGTAGTGCACTACACCTGTAGGCTGCTGTGGAGAGTGTTGCAGCCAATCTGTTTAAAGGTATGCTGCATGGCAGTATTAACTCAGGGCTGTGCTTGCCATGCTGTGCTTTGTTGCCTCATTCAGTATGGAAATTGGCATGCACTGACCGTAGATGTGGTTGAGTAGTTCGAGTCATACAAGGTTCTCAGGAGTGTGTGATAAGTCATTTGGTATGGCATAGTTCAAGAAGTGATTACAAATTGTTGCCTGCAAGACACGAAAAGTACAGAGGACTTGTGAAGGCTTTCAACAAGAAAACTCGAGTTGAAAGCCTGTGTTTCTCTTCTCTACTTAGTCTCAGTGTGTCATCTCCGTATGCCGGCATTTGTTTTTGATTCTTTAATGCTACTCTACAAAGTGCCAGACGTCCATCCAGCACAAACAGAGGAGCTTATACATTGCACTGCGACTCGCATAAAAAATAGGTTGCTTATCAAGAAATAATAAAGCGCTTCGTTGGGTCACTGACAGTAATCAGTGATGATTACGAAAAAGCATTGTTGGTGATGAAGCTGTGTGTTGCAGATAAATGGTACCTAGAAGCGATGCTTGTGCGAGAAACGGGTTTAGTACTGGCCGTGTTAACTAGAGTATTGAGTACAGTATAGCCCTGGAACGATTCGTTACTATTTCGATTTAGAGATGTCAGCACTGCTATCAGTACACGCTGAGCTCTGTTTACCCAAATTTCACCCATTCACCAATTTTTATTTCCGATGCCAACCACTGAAAAGTGGTTAGAGGTGGCTGCTGGCTTCAACCACAGGTGTAATTTCCCGCACTGCGTGGGTGCAGTTGACGGGAAACATGTACAGATACAGGCCCCATCAAATTCTGGCAGCCTGTACTACAACTACAAGGTACTAATTTTGCTTTGTCATGCTTTAGAAACAATGCTCATGGTTGCGGTCACTTGCAGGGCACATACTCCATCGTATTGATGGCAGTAGCAGATAGCAACCTGAAGTTAGTGGCAGTTGATGTTGGCGGCTATGGTTGTCAGAGTGATGGGGAACCCTGAGTGCCTCCAGGTTTGGTAAGTGCCTGGCCTGGAGGGAGGTCTTCTCAGGCTGCCAGCCCCACACAGCTGCCCGGATCAACAGTAATGGTGCCACATGTTTTCATCGGCGACGAGGCCTTTCAGCTTCGTCCTGATTTCCTGCGCCCATATTAAGGAAGGTGCCACGAAGACCACAAGCGGATCTTCAACTACCGCCTAAGCCGGGCTAGGTAATCGAAGCTATAAAATACTCTCTTCACAGCATGTATTACTCAATGCTATTTATTTGCAGGAGGTGCGTGGAAAGCGCATTTGGCGTTATGGCCTCGATGTTTCGGACTTTCAGGCGAGTAATTAACCTGAAGCCTGAAAATGTCGACTTTGTGGTGATGGCTGCCTGTGTTCTACACTACTTTTTGATGGACGATGTGTTCTACATGGATGCCACATATGCCGATCAAGAGGACAGCTTTGGAGAATGTTGCCCAGGGGCAGTGGCGTGCCACCCTTGACGCTGATGGGGGCTCAGCCATGCTCGACCTGCAGCCTCCTGCTGACCACAATTTCTCCAGGGCAGCTGCTGAAGCCAGGGATATTTTTTCAACTTATTTTGTAAGCAGTCAGAGTTGCTGTATCATGGCAACGTGCGTCCACACGACTGCGACCATAGGTCATGATTGATAATAGGGCCCCTGTTAAGAGCATGTGCAGTTCAGCATCCGGGCTTCACCTAGTTGGTCACTGCTTTTGACGACCTGTATACTTTATGGCGCGCATACACACACACACACGAACACACACATGGAACAAGCATACTGACACTTCCTGTGAAGTATACTTATTCCATGTCATTGCTGTGTGTCTATTGTAAAGTTTGGCTTGGTTTATGGGGTTTACGTCCCAAACTCAGGCTATGAGAAACGCTGTAGTGAAGGGCTCCAGATAATTTCGACCACCTGGGGTTCTTTAACATGCACTGACATCGTACAGTACATGGGCTTCTAGAATTTTGCCTCCATCAAAATTCGACCACCATGGCAGGGATCGAACCCACACCCGTCTTTCGGGTAAGCAGCCGAGCACCACAACCATTGAGCCACGGCGGCTGCTGTTATAAAGTGTACAGTCCATCAAAGCAATCCCATGTCTGTACAAGGGCTAGGAGAAGCACTGGTGTACAGGCTTTCTCAATATGATCGTTTTATCAGGAGTAATGGCATGGTGCTTTCTTGGACTTGCATGTTTTTGGGCTGCGGTTATGATCAGTGCCGATCATGGAACCTTTTTGTCTGAGCCTTGCGGTCACATGTGGAACCTGTGTTGGTTGCTTTGTCGACATCTGCATGCTCAGTACTCATTCTTTGTGACTGCTGTACAACGCTTTATATGCGAGCAACAAAATCTAAAGCCTTGGAAAATGTCGAGTCAGGCTTTGCAAAGAGCCACTGCTGGAGGTTTTTATTGTGTAGCCAGGCAGGAGCCTGTCACAGAAGGATCAAGTCTAGGGGTAATAACAGTTGTTGGAGCAGCTGTAGTTGTAAACGTACCTATACTGCCGTCGTTTCTGCAGTAGTTGCTTAAAAAGGCCGGAAGTTACAGCTCAAAGGCACTTTCCATTTACATAAGCCCTCACAGATTCTCTAGGCGACCAGCCATGATGCTGAAACATGATGTGACGGTAAACCTCAGACAGAGTTTGTCTGGAGCGACCAGGTTATGTCATATAGTTCACTTGGTCTGGCATTCTTGGCTGTGTGTGTGTATGGTAGAGGTGGTTGTGTATATAGTGTATATAATGTGTACTTATGCATGTTTGCATTATTTCTTTAATATTTGTAGGGGAGTGACTACTTGTTTGCTTTGTGAATATTTGTATGCATATAAATTACACTTGTGGAGTTGTATCTATTCTCTGTGCAGTGATTTTTACTGGCTAACTGCTGTGATTCAGAGCTTCCCTATCATTTGCATTCCCATACCATTTGTGTTGTGTCTGTCATAGCCTCTTTGTATAAGGAGATGCGAGCTTGTCAAGCCACCCATGAGGCAGGTTTTTCTCTCTCCTCATGATGTGCTTGAGCGCATGAGGCATATGTGCGTAACAAAATCCGCGTGTTGACACCAAAAACCAAACTCTTGGGCAGCAGACCATAAAGGGGCTTTACGAGCACTGCCTAGCCAACAATGATGTCCTGAATCCTAGCGGTACAGGTAGATCATCTTATTCTTCATTGCCATGGGAGCAAACCAATGAAAGGTTTGGTTTATGGGGGTATAACGTCCCAAAGTGACTCAGGCTATGAGGGACGCCGTAGGAAGGTCTCCGGAAATTTCGACCACCTGGGGTTCTTTAACGTGCACTGACATCGCACAGTACACAGGCCTTTAGAATTTCGCCTCCATCGAAATTCTACGGCCGCGGCCGGGATAGAACCCGCGTCTTTCGGGTCAGCAGCCGAGCGCCATAACCACTGAACCACCGTGGCGGCACCAAAGCAATGAAAGGGATTGTGTAGTATTTCATAAATAATGTGCACTCTCACCAAGCGCTCCAATGCAAAGAACAAAGAGATGACATTGAAGTTGCACCGTACAATTAGACAAAAAGACAGTTTTTATTTTCCAATAAGAAATAAATGCCGAAGAACATCCCCCCCTTTTTCTCCGAAATAAACACCGCAAAATGCACGGCCTAGTTATGCCTGAGCAACACCTCGGTTGGTTCCTTGATCGAGTATTCAGAAACCATGGCTAGGCTACGTAAACGCAGTGGGCAGTTTCTTCTCTTTTTAAGCGACTGAAACGAGATATTTGTGTTTGTAATGTCCTGGTAGCTCAGTTTTGCTCGCCTTTGTCATCAGTATGCCACATGTGGTCAACAGGTCTCATTCCTTCTTCTTTTGTAGCGAAAACAGCAAGCGCTACTGTGTTTTTATCTCTCTTCCAGTGCAGATGGCATTGTCTTTAAATAGGTGGCAACACAGGCATAGTATGTAAGAAAAAATAAAGCCTGTTTCAGCTGTTCCCCCTGAACACAGGGCATTGAGTACCATTTTCTACAAGCCCTACAAGGTTATAATTTGTCATGGCTTCTTTGCTCAGTCTTTTCTTTTCACAACTGCAGCACGGTGAAATAAATGTGGTGCCAGACATACCGAATCTGTTTTCACTTCTCTTTATTGTGATGATGACGATACCACAAGGTGTCGGAGGATACTCTCCCTGGCTGTAGTAGCCTAAAATATTCAGAATTTCATCTGTAGGTGATGGCGTGTTCCTTGGCACAGTTGCCAAGTAAGGTTTCAAGGAGAGCAAAAAATGCTCGTCGGCATCTGCTGGCTTGTGTGCCAGTAGTGCACTTCGCACAGATGTGAGCTGTGCATTTACAGCATCGAGCTCCTCCTGAGCTCTCTTTCGCTTTTTGGGCTGCGGTGGGCCATTCTGTGCAGTAACACACACAGATTGGCTCACCGAGCCTTGCTCTTCATTAAGAGGCACAGTTTCAGAGGTGCTGGGTTGCGGCAAATCAGGACTCAAAAAGATGTCCTCAAAAGAAGCAGCTCGTGTGAAGTCATCGGCCGCAGCTGGTGATCCTGGCCGTGCGTGGGCGTCAAGGTCTTCGTGCACCACCTTCATGCTGCTGTGTCCTCTGCAGTATGGTCACATTAATCACTGATAGAATGTAGTGATAGGCTTTGACAGCAGCACTGCGAATACAACTGTGGCTCTACTGATAACCATGTCTGCAAACCTGGCATTCACGAAATCGCAGCTGCAATGAAACTGCAAACTAAATTGAGGCATCGCAATGAACAGTTATTGTGGTGGATGAAGAATATACCCTGAGAAGCAGTACATGCAACATCCATTTTTACTGTGAAAATGGTACCCAAATGTTTCTTCTTAAAACTCTCAAAAACAAGTAAAATGGAACGCGGGTGGGCAAGTTGCACTGGAGTAATACTTACTGGCGAACTTCCATTTGGTCCTTTAAAAACCGCATTGTTTCTAAGTGCACCCAGCACCTACTCTTCGGTAGGGCTCCGGAACCACTTCGTGTCTCCATTTCAATGTCCTTACGTATGCATGTGAAATCGCATGCATGTGAAACGGCCTTTACGTGAGAGTGAAATCGCCGTGCTTAAACCACCCTCAGTACATAGCCAAGCACCTGAATTCGCCTCACGAAACAAACATTGCCATGGTTTACTGATTTCAATTTTTTTTATTCTCTCAATAATTTTTTCCACCAAAAGCTTTATCTTCCCTACTTTTGTGATCAGGGTTTTCATTCGCGGACCACAGAGTCTTCATGAGCACATTGCGATTGCCATGTTAGCAATCTTTCGTAGAAGACGGCACCGCTTACTAGTGTTTACCCATGTAGTGTTCGTGCGCGCGTTTCCGCATGATCTCTGTAATACGTACCGCTGTCCTTCGTTCGTTAGCCTATATTGCAGAATCTATTGAAAAGTCACCGTGATGTCAACAAACAATTCCGTATTGTGTCAGGAACGTTGGTAATGCGGCAGGCCAAATTTCTCCCACCGCATCCCTCAGTGGCTGCTTCTCTTTCCCTCCTAATAACAAATGATCCTTTACAGTGAATGCAAAAGAAGACGGTACCCCAGGAACCGCGGCGTGTCTGCTTTAACACGCACACAAACAATGGGATTCCATTAGACCCAACGCAAGAACAAAGCGACTGGACGGGGCTATGCGCAACCACAGAAGGAAGGCACGAAAATCGAACAAGCTCTCTGCTGCGGTCGTCGAGAGAGGAAGTCAGACAAAGCTCTTCCTTTTCTCCGTCCCTCCGAGCCCTCTTGCTATTATTCTTTGCGCACGGCACTGCTTTCATCTCATCGAAGATAAGCATGCGCAAGAACAAACAGAGTTAACGTGTGAACTCAAACAACGTAGCGTGTTCGAAGCGGTGACACCGGAATAGGCGAACGAGGGGAACTATGCGGTGGTGATGAAAACGCTGATACAAAGGCATCAACGCTTACAATGTTGTCAGATCTTTTGGGTATCTTACTTTATACTCTGGGCTAAACTGCCCCGTCTCTAAAAGATTATTGTCTGATGTCGTCTTTGCTCCGATGACTCATCGTTTACACCCTGGCTCACCTGCGAGCATTGTTTCTCTTGAGGTTGTGAGAAGCACGACGAGGTTTCAAAGTAACGCATTAGAGGCAAATATAAGTTTATGAAAACAAAAAAGAACAAGCAGAGGAAGCCCACATGAACGTGGTAACTGATTCAAAGACAGTATACAATGACTGCCCGCTTGCTGTTACTCATCCTGCGGTTGTTTTAGAAAAACACCCTGAATGTTTTGGCCGTCCGACATTTTTGAGAGCCTCATGCCCTCCGCCAAAGGCAAAATATTCTAGAAAGTTTTATAGCAAGAAAAACAAAAGTACTCAGAAAAGGGGAGTAGAAAGCAAGCGCTGGATCATAAAAAAATAATTTTTTGTAGTTAGACCTGACCGTACGAACGCGAGGCTGTTCCACACCCGGTGCGATATTCCTATCACGCAAGGCACAAGAAAGGCCACCAACGTTTCAGGGCAAACAATTCTGCTGACGATGCTGCCAACAGTAACACAACTTCGAGGAGAGGATGAGGTCGCAAAACAATAAAGAGCGGAAGAGACACAGAGCGATACAGGGACAATCAATGATAACGAAATCACGATGAAGAAAAAATTAAAGTAGATAAAGGGAGAGCAGCGGGCACTACTCGCATAGTTGCCGTGAAAGGTGGCATAGAAGCGTCTTACTGAGCAAATTGGGATGGTGTGGCATGTTTTGAGCTGCAAGAAGTAAAAAGAAATGGACAGTTTTCTCTGAATAAAGCTACGTGTACTAGGAGAGGTAGGAATTGAGCGACATGCATATTTCGGGGCTCTCCAGCATGCTTTTATAATCCAAGGTGCCAATTTCGTTAACGGTGCACCTCTGAGATGGAATGCTTCCATCCGAGTGGCACAACAAAATACGTCATAAATTTTAGCCCGAGAAATTACGCAACTTTCTAATGTGCAAAAAAATTGTAGATTGTAGGATTAAGCTTCCCAAAGCGGCACGTGGCTTGTAAGAGACGTCCTTGTGGTGGCTCCCATAATAATTTATACCGCCTGGGGTTCATTTAAGGGTGTTGCTATCACACCGTACAAAGTATTTTTTCTATTTCGCCTCCATCGAAATGCGACTGCCGTGACCAGGATCGAACTCGCTACCTTGGTCTTAGTAGCGAAACGCCAATGCCACTGAGCCACCGCGCCAGTGTAACGAAGCAAGATGTCGAGGCGCTTAACCCTGTTAGGCGTCATTTATCATTTCGAAGGAAAACAAGTATTTTTCAGCATAAATATCACACCCGGACTTGAGGAACAAAATTTTTAACGAAAACAATCAGGGTTTATTTATTTATTTATTTATTTATTTATTTATTTATTTATTTATTTATTTATTTATTTATTTATTTATTTATTTATTTATTTGTTTATTTATTTATTTATTTATTTATTTATTTATTACAATCACAGCATTGAAGTTTTTTTTAAGTTTGTCACGAAGTTACAAAACATAATATTAAAATACCACAATTTTTGGAATCATTATCTTCGGGATCGTGGAATCACTTTGTGTTTCGACGATGTACATCACGCAGGAAATCCAGGAAAAAGAGTAAGCGTTAATTATGCTCGGCAAGAAAAATGGCGCGAAAAGGGCCTCCATGCTCACTGTTTTGCGAAACTTTTTCCTACGTTTGTTCACCTGAAATGAAGAAATATGAGCTAGCCAGATCACTCCCTGAGAAAAATTTCCGAGTTCGCAATGTACATGATTGTATACAACGCACACAAACGGCTAAACCCTACCGCAGCTCACTATTAGATATATTACATGCATTACAAGGGGTAGCACCATGTAGGAATCAAATTCGCTACGTATTCTAGGAATGGGCATCTAGTCTTTCTGCGCACTGCGGCAACCTGGTCTACATAAACTAAATAAGAACGTTTTCAACACCTATCACGCATGCTAACATATATGTCATGTATGTTGCGCAATGATATCTGCAGCCTTAATTATCGCCTGCAGCTCATATCAACACTCCTACATAGACTCAGAAAGACTATGCACGACATCAAGCATGAATGGTTTCTTGGCCATTTCTCTGCCACACGTGACAATATAAGCTACCCTGTAAGAATGCAACAACTTTCCTGGCCCGGTAAATTTTATGCCCCATTGGCTACATCCACGGTTTCCAGTTTCAACGGACCATTTAATTTTTCATTGCATCGCACTATAAACGCTTAGTTACCAGATGCAAAGCTCAGCTATATGCTCCTCTTGAAAGGGGTCACGCGCAGTAAATTCCTCTTGTTGAACTACTTACTACTGACCTACTGACATTCGGTACAGGCAAAAGTTTTAGATCGGATAATTTTGCAGTGAATAGCTACTGACCGTTGCTTCACCGCAGAGCCTGCCGTGCAGTGGTGCTTTCTTTATCTTTGCTGAAGGGTTTGGATGCAGCAAAACAGGCGCTTACCGTTCGTGTCAGAGTTCTCTATTCAAGCTAGAGCAAAGTAGTAACAAGGTCATAATGGCGTTTTTCAATATGAAGTGCAAAGGCATGAAAGTTTCATGGGCACTTAAATCCTTAGTGCTGTAAGAATGGAAAAACCGACGGATAATTTTTTAATTAAAATCGAAAAACTGATTTTTTTCTACTCTCCCCTGTGCTTAATACCTTGCGTTGTAATTTTTGCCATAAAAGGACAAACATAAAAAATACTCAATTGAACTAGTCGGATCACTTTCTGAGAAAAATTTCCGAGTTCGCAATGTACGCGATGGCATACAACGCACACAAACGACTAAGCTTTACCGCAGCTCACTCTTAGATATACTACATGCATTACAAGTGGGCATTTTTAATTAAAATCGAAAAACTGATTTTTCTACTCTCCCCAGTGCTTAATACCTTGTGATGCAATTTTTGCCATAAGAGGACAAACAATAAAAAAATGCTCAGTTTTAAACATGGAGAAGCATAAAATTTATCAAATACATGGATTCGGGGCTCTTGTTTTTTATTTATCATTAGCAATAATACCGACACCTGCAAAATGGTGTAATATGCTATTGAATATTGACCGACAGCTCGCATATTATGCACAACAGCCAACAGGTCTGAAGAAACACATTTTATTCTTCTGTATAAATCATGTCGTGCATTATTTAGCCTGCACGGCTTTTACGAAATGATAACCCTAAATCATAAATATGGGAATAACTGTCATCAACAGTTATAAATTTCTCCCATTCCTTGAAACCTGTATGCACCGGCGTGTAACTTCACGCGTAATCATATAACAAAAACCGACGCGTCCTTTTGGATAAAAACGAAAATTACTCTCTTATTTCCTCACCCAGATCCATCGCGTGTATTCTGCATACACCTAACATTTCCCCACTTTCTTCAGAGCGGACGCTTGGATCTCATTCACCTCGGCGTCACGCTCGTTTTGGGCAATCGAGGTTAAGAAAGAACTTCGATTGGCAGCGATTCTTTCGCACAAATTACTACCCACTGGGAGAGCGTAGCCAGGTTTGGAGGGAACGAAAAAGGGATGTTGATATTGAATGAGCGAGCGGAGAAAAGGACCGGTAATTCCATCCCGACTGGTCAATAAGTAATGCAAGAGAGATAACCAGAAATATATGCGTCTTTTGGCGATATCTGAATCCTACCGCATCAAATATGATGACCGCAGGGAAGAGAAACAAGTAAGGAAGGGAAGTCACTAAGGCAATGCATGAGGGAATAGTGCTGCTGTGGTGTCTCGCCATCGGCAGCGATGCTGGAGTCACACGGGCGTGCTTAAAACGCAAGCAAGGCACTAATTCGACTTACCTAGGCTTCAGTAGTGCTATGGCGAGTGGCCCATTCCGGGAGCTGTAAGCAACCTCGCTCCAAGTCAATGCCCTGAAGCGGCTCTTAGCTAGCTGAGCGGATAACGCACTTTTTTTTTAGATTATGCATGCCTTGCTTGCTCGCCTAATGATAATCTAATGTCTGCGACTAAAACTGTGCTTCGCCACTGGCAACCGCCTGTGGCTTCTATTGCTTCTATGACGTTCCTTTGCTGTACACTGAGGTGAATATATGCCACTGCTATCAAAAATAAGAAATGTCTTGGTGTCCTTTTTAGCGGCACTTTATGTATGACAAGCTGTAGTTGCAGTACTTTTTTTCTAAAATCAGTAAAGTTGCCTTCTTTTCAAGCTTCTTAGTTACTAATCAAGTTTTTTCGCCCTCGTTTTCAGGCTGGTGCTCACGTAATGAGTATGGTGTTACTTTAAAACAAATATTTTAAAAAGGGCGCTCTTGTCCGCGAACTTCTGCTACTTAACAGTAGTGTGCGTCTGTAGCCGTACTGACCGTCACGTCTATGTCATAGGTGAATGTTTCTTTCAAAGCGTCACATTAGGTCATACTTTGTGAATTTTTACATCACGCAAGCAGTTTCCCAAGAAATTTTTATCGGCCTGTCACCGATCATTCCTAACAACATTCCTAACCACTCTGTGAGTAGTTTCGCACCTATTCTGAGTTTCAGGAGAAGCTTGAAGGCAGACTCATCAAAAGCTATAAGCTCCTTCCTTTTAGGTACTTAGCTTAATCCCGCGCTGATGACGTGGGTGCAAATCACACTAGAAGGGCACTCAGCGACACAGAATTCTCGAATAACGAACACAGCCGATTTTCTCATTCATCACAAGGAAAACATGTGGAAGAAACCGTCCGCTCCGTGGGCGCAGTCTTGTCACTGCTTTCGGTGTGTGATTGTGGTGTGCACACGAAATCGTCGGGGGATTTTCGAACGCGGTGCGTCCACAGTGGTGCGTCGGACAGTGGAGCGCTGCGCGTGCCAGCCCAGCGTTGCGCGTGTGCACGTGCGAATGGTGTGTGCGAGGCGACGGCGACAAAGAGCGTGGCGAGCACGAGGAGCGGAGAGCTGACGTGTCAGAAACCGAGGTGTAAAGGAAGACAGCGCAGCGGAGATCGTGTCATTCAAGCGCGGAGGTGGCAGCCGTCGGACGGGTCCGTGCTGATGTGACCTCCCTTGGATCACCGACGCAAGCCTACAGCGTTCCTTGCAAGCGTGGAGGTGGCAGCCGATGGACTCAGTGTCCGTGCTGCCGAAAGGCACTCTGGATAGCCTGCTTTAAGCCTCCGGCGTTTCGTGACGCCGTCGACCAGACCTGGCTACGTTTTTCCTGCCGCTGCCAAGTTCTTCTGGCTGTTGACGGGAGACCACCGGCGTCTTCCTGCAGTTTTCTCCGCTCCTAATACCACCCGGCTCTCTTTCGCCGCTTCCGTAGACGCAACGCCAGCGACACGTCGCAGTTCATCAACCCGCGTGCCGTCCTGTCTACAAGGCATCCCCGCTTCACCTGGGACGCTCAGTACCTGGTGAACTCTTTCCTTTATTCTGTAGTGTTACCCCACCGCGGTGGCTCAGTGGTTAGGGCGCTCGACTACTGATCCGGAGTTCCCGGGTTCGAACCCGACCGCGGCGGCTGCGTTTTTATGGAGGAAAACCCTAAGGCGCCCGTGTGCTGTGCGATGTCAGTGCACGTTAAAGATCCCCAGGTGGTCGAAATTATTCCGGAGCCCTCCACTACGGACCTATTTGTTCCTCTCTTCTTTCACTCCCTCCTTTATCCCCTCCCTTACGGCGCGGTTCAGGTGTCCAACGATATATGAGACAGATACTGCGCCATTTCCTTTCCACCAAAAACCAATTATTATTATTCTGTAGTGTTAAACGCGTGTTGAGTGTGTGTTTTTCTTGTTTTCGTTTCCGTTTCTTATTGGCCCTTTTCCTTTAAATTATAAATACGGCTTCGCTTTGTTTTGTTTGATCTCTTTGTTCTCTTGTTCGAACCTGCACGCGATTTCTTCTTCGGAAAGTCCGGGACGCGCTACCGATTCGCGACAGTGAAGCGGCAGCATCTAAACTATATACAATACCAACAAGGCGTGAGAAAGCTGTTCTGTTCTCACAAACTCCTTTGTTGTCCTCATACTTATCATGAAAGGCTGCCACACGTAAAGAGCTTAGTTGCTTTTTTAGAAAGTCCATTTTCATCTTCAATATGCCCTCAATTGATATTAAACGTCTGCAGATGTGTTTATTTTATTCGAAACATGGCGGAGCATTGTCATACGAGATATTTTGGTTGGTTTGCCATGGGCAGACCTCAGAGTAACTTGTCATGGTTTCTTGCAGGCCTAACCGGCTGCCTAACCGGCACTGTTTTCGCTTACCAAGCCAAATTTGTGGACACAAACATTTCTGTTGGAATGCTCTGCTGTCTGGAAACTGCCTTTGATCTCAGCATTTTCGACCAGGTCAGGAGTTGCACTCTTGGTTTACGGTGAAATTGAAGTGTGCGTTATTGGTATGGCCCACCGCTTGACTGATAATGATTCAGAAGTACTATTTTGCCCTCGTTCTGTTGCTCCAGAAAAAGTAAGGTGCGCTCTTTTTTTGTGATGTTTCAAGAAAAACCGCGATTTTTCTGCAACTTCAGTCATGTTGAGCTGACTGCGCAGTGGGTTGAACAACGCGAATGTCCTGGCGAGGCCATTGGTTGGTAGGGAGCGCTAAATGTTGAAGCCCTTCGCACGGAGCAGGCAGCGCTTTCGAATGTGATGTCTCGTGTCTTGTTGCTCGTGAGAACATTCGGTGCCACCAGCCCCGACCAAATTTTCTGTCGAGAAATGGTGCAGCGAGTCAATGTCATTCACAGCCAAGGTTTTCTTTGGCTTTATCGTAAAGCAACTAGTGCCGATGGCAACTAAGCAGAAAGCCTCTGGTAGCAGCAGCCGTTTAGAGATGGTGCCGCCCAATTCCCTATGAGAGGTCCTCTGGTTTGTTTTCATGTTTCTTTTTATGTTAAAGCTGCAATCCTTTTCGGCTTCGAACTGTATTTGCCTGGTTGAAGGCTCTGTGTTCCTTCAGTGCTCTAGCCCGTTGGTTTTCCCAGCGATTTGATTTGAGAAAAGATCTCCTTATGCACACTCTAAGGAGCTCTGTCTCTGTCACAGTCAGCATTGAAGACAGCCCAGCAGCTATTTAGAGGGGCGACCATAACTTCTTGCTTTCGCTTTTATCAACTTTTCACCATAGATGTGTCCCACAGTCTTTGCTTGTGTCGGTAGGCACTCGTGGAGCATGCAGCATCAGTAGACATGTTCCACGGTCATTGTCATAAATGTTAATCATGTGCAACATTCTTGAAAAATGTAAGATTCTGGTATATAAATATTGAAGGCAATGCTCCATTCTCCTGATATGTCGCAAAATCTTTTTTATAGTGTTTCCGTCTCTCGCATCGAGCACTTAAAACTGGCATAAAAAACCAATGGAGAACACTTTTGACGATAGCAAAAACGTCAATAGCAAAAGATGCAACCCTGCCGACGGGAGATCTGCGGGTATATTCATTTTTGTAGTAAACCTTGCAATATAAGAAAAAACTGTGTTCGTAAACTTTTTCCCATTCAAAAATACTTTCGTCCACAATTATTGGTTATATCTCTCCCGACCGTTGGTGCAAAAGCAATTAGGGCATTTAGTGTCCACATAACCGAACCGCAGGGTGGTAAGTGGTTTAAAAGACTAACCTGCCTGTTTCATCCCACAATTTTGATCTCGTTATGTGCGTTCACTATAGGCCCAAGCACCTGGCGTGTGTCATTTTTTTCTTTAACAAAAGATACATAGGCGCCAAAAGTCTTCTTGCAAGGAGACGATGTCGGTAGTCTTTGTCAGTGCTGTTAGCCTTGTTGGAGCAACAATTGGCTTCTGGTTAAAACCTACTATATACAAATAGCTATGCTTAGTCACTTTCTTGCTGTCCAGCAGGGGCCGTTTTGCCTTCAGCAGCTTTCTTTGTAAGAAGCACAATGCCGTGCCGCGTATAGCGTCCGATTTCTCTTAAAATTGGACGCTGGTGTAATTGATTACTATTTCTCTCATAGACCAAACATTAACCACAGAATGCATGAAAAAAAATAACCCGGCATGAACTGGAGACACTTTAAGAAAGAGCATGCAAGGAAACCTGGATTATTTATTTCTGCTAAAGTTGCAATAGAAAAAAGAAATTTTTACTAAAGATCAAGGCGTAATGCAGCCGTATTCTAATTGTCTGAGGAGTGAAGGTGTACACTAGCAAACTCAACACCTTCAACATCCCGAAACACATGTACAAAATCAAACATAAGGTAGGGCATTTTCTGCAACACATTTACGACAGTTGCATTATGGGGCGGAAACACGTTGCAGTGCTATTTTTGTTTGGTCTCTACTCAACAAGGATGCGCACGTGCAACGGGTAGTACGGCAAAGTCTGGCTGACCTTAAAGAAAAGGCACTCTTTTAATCTGTCTCTAAAACTCAGCATGTAGATCAGAGATAACTTCCTCCCCACTGCAAATAAATTAAGACGGACAGCTGAGCATCCTGGGCAACAACATCGGCCGCTCTCATACGCAGCTGCATCTTCCCCCGCAGCAGAAATCACTGTTTGAAGCAAGTTTTATTTAAAATAATTGGAAAATCAAGACCATGTAAAACAAAAAATGTAATCCCACCCGGGCAGCAATATATCTCCCAAAAAGCATAAAATTGTCATTTAGTCACTGGCATCCCGAACATTGAACAATCACTCACATCGGCACTTGCTCCTCCGCTTCGAGTCTGGAGGGCATGTTTGCATTTATGCTTGCTATCTCTGTACATAGTGCAACCCTGTTCTAAACCATTAAGCTAAGAGCTCTTATGGCTGCTTGAATAAAGAAATTTCCCCATTTATCTCTCTATATCTTTCTACATTATTTGTATGAATCAGAATAGCTTCATGTCTGAACTCTTTTTTATGCTCCCTTACATTACAATGTTTCTTCTACCTGACAAGAACGCAAATGATTCTAGATTTTTAGAATCTGCAAAGAAAGGTAAAAAAACAGAAAGCAACAAACGAAGCATGTTTTGTCCCACGGCTTCTCCGAACTATTGGTTTTATGTTTATTTCATTAGAAATAAGTATGCAAAAAATGCATTTTCTCTCTTCTGCACCCTTTTCCTTTTTCGCTCTGAGAACGAGCTCACCTTCACTACAGGTCGTTCAAGTGGAATGAGGAAACGTCTGTCACTGAGAGGGAATCGTTTCGCGTTTCGATTAGATGGGACTCAGAGAGCGAAGCGCCGGCTCTCGCGGTGATTTCGCAGAGTAGCTTCGAAACGAAACGCACCTCCGAGATTGGAAAGCCTATGAAGTTGACAGAACCGACTGAAGCGCTCTGGTGACGCGTAATGAAATAAACCCAAAAAAGACCAGAAAATTTATCGAGCACAGGCAATTCTTCCTTTACTTCTTCGGATCGCGTGTTTTAATCGCCCAGTTCCTTTTTTTCTACTCGAAAAGCCGTTCTTCACATTTTCTTTTAATGACACCTTGCACTGCGTTTCTATAGCTATAATGACGTCATATGTTCGTTTCTACTGAGTACAGAACAAATAAGGATGGCATGATTTACGGTACATGGGTTTTAACGTCTGAGAGCATAGCGTACTTATTAAGGACGCGTAGTGGAGAGCTCCGGGTTAATTTCGACCTTCCAGGGTTCTCAAAATGAACTCAGGTCGTGCAGTAGACTGATGTCTTGCATTTCGCTTGAATCGGAACGCTGCCGCGGAGTTCTGATGGAGGCGAAATGCAAAAGGCAGCAGTGTGCTGTGCGATGGCAGTGCACTTTCAACCGCAGGTGGTCTAAATTCATCCAGAGCCCTCTAATACGCCTTCGCCCATAGCGAATGATTTGCTTTCGGGCGTTCAGCAGTATACTGCAACCCTACCATCTTCCTTTCTTTTGTTACACCCGCGTAAAAAAGAAAAGATCACCTTAAAGTGGGAGCTAGGAATAGTGCAGCCGCAAAAAGCTGCAAAATACTGGCAGAAATTTAACACACTCTGATTAACTTGCGTTTGAAGGCATACTTAGCGATCATGTGACATTGCACTTTCACAATGAAGGTTACAAATAACCAGGGAACGCCTTTTCTGAATGCATAAATATGCAGAGGGGAGGGGGGGGAGAGAGACACAAAGCATTACGGGTCCGCTTTATAGCCTTTGAAAAGGCCTACGGACTTCTTTATCACGAAAGTGAGCTCTGAACTTCAGTACGCAGAATTTATAGTTAATTACAAACGATTTTGTACCGACAGCTTCGATCTCGGTGCCGCCGGCGTTGAGGTGCACCTATTATATCACACACTCGAACGGCCAACCTTAGCTGCCACATTTTTGATGACGTCACCGTTGCCGGAAAGCCCTAATTGTTCCTAACAATCCTGGTTCCGGTAAAGTCACAATGGCTGGGGAAAGTGCACCTTGATATCCGTCGATACCGCTAGAAAACCCGAGCGGCTCCTCGGGCAAAATTTAAAAACTCTTTAAATTATTTTCCACTTAACGCCTGCTATTGAAATTTGCTACAAGGCATCTCCTTACACGCAAGAAAAGAATCAAATTGTTTTTTCACGTACGAAAGTTTGTCTGTCGCTGTTGTCGCACTTGAACTGCATTATTATAAATATTTTTCCGGATCCAGTCCTGCTTTCTCGGCTTTTCCTCGGTGACGTTTAATAATTCCTCGTATGGAACAACTCCTACTGTTTGTGAACTAGCCAGTAATTCATATGCTCACGCCCATTCTCTAATTTGGCCATGACTTTCTCAGTACTGGGCTGCAACACTAGAAATTTATTAGAGTGAGCGTGTGGTATCAGACGCGAACATTAGCCTCAAGTGTTACCCCTCCGCGCGCAAACATCCAGGCTTGAGTGTCCACATTTGCATTCTGGTGAATGAAAACAAAACTACAAACTCTACGATAAGACGGACTCTCCGTTCTGCGGTGGGTGGTCATCCGCTACATATATACTAGCAACACAAGCAGAAGAGCGAGCGGGCAGTAACGCAAAAAAAAATGCCGAAAGTCAGCCGGGGCACTGGAACAACTGCTTGGTATTCCGGGCTCGATCAGTGCAATGCTGCGCACAATGGGTCTTGCAGTATTGGGTGCGCGGCTCTTGAACCCAGAGGAGTGCGCGGGGCAAGCCTCTGTATAGCCGTCTCTGCGAGGAAGGAGTCGCGCAGGGGCGCGCCTCCTGGAACGAGTGATGGATTTCGATGAGGCGTATGCCAGGAATGCTGATTTGTTTGTCGAGGTCCCCGTTCAGGAGGTCTGCAACGGAGAATGAAGGGTAAAATAATGCGTGTGCGTCTGTGTGTGGGGGGGGGGGGGGGGGGCGGTACACCAGTGAAAGTGAATAGTGGAACAGTGGGAACCCGTATACTGCCGCAAGGATTTACGAACTGGAAAAAATGCGAGCGAACGTCTTCGGAGGAATGCAGTTCAAAAATATGGACAACGTAAAGACCTAAGAAGATGTGCACAACTCATGCGAACATCTGTAGTGACCATGCACAAGCTTTCTCGGGAATTTTTGTATTACTCCAGAGAGAATAACGTAACTGAAGGCTGTTTTATTATTGGCTGATCGTGATCCGTCAATTACTTCGGGAATTGTGTGCGCAGTTCTCAAACAATAAAATGAAAGCACCATGTTCACAGGCTGAAACAAAAATGCAGCAGAAATAAAACAACTAGCAGCAAATGACGACGAAACTGAAACCAGCGACTCTGTCATTCCGGGTTCTCAGAGTTCCAAAAAGCTTGGAATCTGCCATCAGTTACTGCTGTTTCTCACGTCATTCCGCGTGCTTATTCCGGACGTCTCCCGTGTGTACAGTCTTAGCTCTAATACCAGCCTGCATCATCCAGACTAACAAGGCATGGCATCTCCATAGGCGAGCTCTTTAACGGGCATAAATGCCCGACGAGGTTTCGGGAAGATTCCCGGAGGATTCCTCGCCGGATCCAAAGACTCTGCGGCTCGAAGTCTTTCTGTCTGTCTTCTTTCAACGATAGGGATAGAAAGACGAGAGAGAAGAAAGGAGGCGAGAAAACCAAAGAAAAGACAGACGCAGTGAGAAACGCATAAATGAGGTAGAACGTGCTCTTCAGCACTCGAGAGCCGTTGCGCTGTGCGCCTGACTCAGCTTTCGCTATGACGAAGAATAGAGAGAGACGGCGTACTAGAGAGAATCCTTTGCTGGTTTCATTTTCTCTGAGGGGAACAATTTCTGGCGGCTTCCTTTCGTTTTTGCACCTTTATTCCACCGAAATCGTTTGTGCACCAAGGTGTTTCTTCTCGTTTGCCTTTACGGGTGTCTGGATGCCATCGCGCTTTTTCTCTGGCTTTTGTGGGAAGGTGGGAGAGACGGTGTATTGCCAACACGCGCAGAGACAAAGAATACAGCGAAAAAAAGAAAGCCTTCACTCTCTGAAAGAAGAGAAATGCGAATTGTTTAGCTGACGCTACACATTTTCGAAGACGAGTGCTATGAAAAGGCGCGTGCCAAGACAGCAGAGATGGAGCCGTGTGATTCTATAGACAGAAAAGTGAAATAAAGCAAAAATAAAAATACATTAAAGAAACAAGAAAAGCGATGCCTATGGAGACAAAGGACCCCGGAGCTGGCTTTGGAGGCGCCCCGGCACAACATCCGTTTGGTGCTCCTCCAGACCTCCCACTGTTTCGCGGGCGGCGCGTTCCAGGTTCTAGTCGTTTCGTGCCTTCCGTGCCATGCATCCTTTAACCTCGTTGGCGTTGGTTTGCGTTCTTTATCGATTTTTTTCTGCTTCTTCTTCTCATGCATCCTTTGTGTGGGAGCCGCTTATAGGAAAGTAAAGGGAGTAGTGGTCCTATGTCCCGCACAAAGAGGGAAAAGGAGTCTTGCATTCCAAATGTCTGCTCCTTCTATCTTCTGCGAGCAGTACGCCAGCTCATTTCAAACAGAATAGAATGGCAGTCCTGCATTTCTCTCTTATCTGTCCTTTTAACCTCTCCTTTATAGTGCCACACAGGTCGAGTTGTTTTCTTTCCGAAATATACCATAGAAAATTGGAGCAAAAACAAAATAAAAAAAATGCCGCGTCTGAGCACTTGCTCCTGATGGAAGACCGGAATTGTGATTCTGGAGAACTAACGAATACGTTCTGTTGTTGCGTGTGCATTCCCTACGCGAACCGAAGCCTTCATCGGTTAAAAATTGCGACAGGACTGCAGATTACAAGAAAGAACGTCTGCACGTTGGAGCGTCAGAAAATGAGGAAGCCTATAACTCCATACGAAGGGATTACTATCGAGATCAGGAAGCTCCGATTGCTAAGAGGTCGCGTTGTTCCTCGCACTTTTCCTCCGTAATTCAGCAACATTCCAGGCAAAGCATGGGCAAGCAGGAAATGCTTCGAAGAGAGAGGAAAGAGAAAGGAAGAGAGAGGTGCCGTAGTGGAGGGCTCCGGAATAATTTCGACCACCTGGGGATCTTTAACGTGCACTGACATCGCACAGCACACGGGCGCCTTAGCGTTTTTCCTCCATAAAAAGGCAGCCGCCGCGGTCGGGTTCGAACGCGGGAACTCCGGATCAGTAGCCGAGCGCCCTAACCACTGAGCCACCGCGGCGGGTACAGCAAGAAAGCGCGAAAACAATAAAAAGCGATGGCACGTACCCGTAATAACGTTCATAATGGTAACCGTTTAGAACTGAGATGTGCAGGAGCTAAGCCACTAGTCGGTTCTTATTTTCTTTTTTTATTTACATTAAAGTCTGCAGTTCTCTAACAATTACCGCGATAACAAACAACTTCCTTCCTTAACTTTTCTAACAACCCTTCGTACTCCTAATGGGAGTGCCACAGTATGCTGTACTACATCGCTACCTCCAAAGCACCTATGAGCAACAAATAAGATCCGAGCTCCTATTAAATGCACATTTTCTAGAAAATGAGCATCGTATGCCCTTGACAAATGTTCATGCCGAGGCGCATACCGGTTGTTCATTGCTTCATATCAGGAGTACTGTTCCGTCAGTACAGCTATATCTTTTTCTCTTGCCTCTTATTTCGCCCACGTCAGGTTAAGCGAGCTCTGGTGAGTGGTTTTGCTCTGAAAGGATTGGTTTCTTCATTTGCTCATCTACACCAATGAATCCACCTCCGACGCCTGATTTCACCTAATTAGGCGCCTTTACCTAATTAGAGAGGTCACAATTACGAAGTCGTGCTCAGCCCTTACCTCCTTAAAGGCCTCGGATATGATCACACCGCCGGGTTTTCATTACTTTACGCTTACACTCGGCTCAAATTGCGGCCTTCAGTGCCCTTTATTGCTTTCTGTTTTTAATGCCATTTCTGGTCCCGTCCGCTGCATCTTATAAGATGCAGTCTTTTTTCCTAATGGCAACTGCATAATCAGATTAATTAGGGACCCAAAACTTTCACAATGGGAGACCAGACAGGGTTATTGAGAATGATCGTATGAGGCAGGCTTGCTGAAAGGGCCATTAAGAGGACGCAGGGGTAGTGCTACTCTTTGCCATATTATCTGATATTTTATGATTAGGCATGGCTGCTGCTGCACCCTCCAGCAAGATAAACTAAACATAAGTTTGGGATGCATTGAAATGAGCAGCGCTTTTAGGAGGATTTCAGCCAAGCATTTAGTTTGGTCGCCGTGGATCGAACAATTTCTTGCCGCGTTCTTTAGAAATTGCAGCAAGTCAAAAATATTTCGGCACAGTACTTTTCTTTTATGAAATATGTATAGCCACTCTTCCTTTCAAGACACACAACCAAGTGCCATTTAAATAACCACACGCGAAAAATCGAGCTGTTGAAAGACTAGAAGCAGCTAGAGAGATAACGGTCACGCGAAGAAAAGATAGTCATTCAGACATAATAAAAGCCACAGGAATAATCGGAGAGGGCGTACAGGCAGGAAGTGAAACACAATATATTTTGCGCACCATGTCCCGAAGATACACACGGCTTGCGACAGAGGCCGTGGTAGAGGGCTCCGGATTAGTTTTGGAATCATGGGTTCTGTTCTTTATCATGCAATGACATTGCACTGCATGAAGGTATCATTTTATATGGCCCCTATCAAAACGCATTTGCCTCGGCTGAGCTTTTATTGGGCAAAACGCTGGCTCAGCAGGCGAACGCCATTGCCAATGGGCCACACCGGTGTGTAGTATAGCGCACAGGCAATGCTTTAAAGAAAAGTTTGAAGAGTGGGAAACGAGAAAACCTTGGAGGAAATCTGACATAGAATTGCTTAGCCCAAAAATACTAAGGGTCACCGCTAATCCAAGTATGTTGACAGATTTAGGAAAGGAAAGGCTTATTCCAGCAGTGAACGTGATGTTGCAGATGCCGATAGCGTAGGCCCTGTTTGGTGCTCCATAGATTCTTTAGATTGTGAGGAAAGGGAGGTACGTGAAAAAGATGTTGCCCTGCTCCACAGAGGGGAATGGGCACATGAATTAGAATTACTTGTGGCATGCAATCAATGACAGAGCAATTTGAGTGTACGCACTCGCGGCAAAGCGCGCTGGCATCAATAACGATCTTCGAGCGTACCCTAGCAACTTTGCTTTCCGGCCTGTACAGAATGATACTTCAAAGTGACTGCTGGCGCTCGACAGATATTAATAATTGAGTATGTTGCAGTTTCCGAGTGGACTCTTCTTCATTACCTGTCAGGGCTCCCAGCAAAGCTGAGCTTGCGTGGTACTAATTAATCGCGGCAGGCCTGCATCGACACCATGCGTGGACAGTTACCGGCGCACGACGTTGCTAACCGAATTACTAGGTTATAACAAATGCTGTCGTCCTTGCGTTAACGAAACCGACAAAAAAGCCTCGGGCTTTCCATCGCCTGGCTAACTGAATTATCAAAGTGTAATTATTTCAAACTTTCAATCACCTTTTTTTCCTCTGTTCAGCTATTTTCTGTGCCTCGTGCCGTGTCTTGCTTATTCCATTCGTCTTCGTATTTCGTGTTACCTTCACCATGAGTCTGATTCAACTCGCCCAACTTCCAACCTTAATCAAAAAGATTCCCTGGTTTCCAGTGGAGAATGCTTCTAGTTTTTTAGTTCGTGTCGATGCAATTTTTGTACTATATCTTTATTTGTTGTATTGCCAATCTCATCCAATTTTTTTAACAGATCGAAGCAATGATTCGCACGTGGCTGGGGTGCTCTCTAACCCTTTGAACGCAAACGGTGTTTACTTCGGTAAGGCACGCGCAGCCTTTAAATCGATACGTCCTGCCTCAGGGTGATTGTTGGAACGGACAAGATGAGAAGCGACTATATTAATAATAATAATAATTGGTTTTTTGGGGGAAAGGAAATGGCGCAGTATCTGTCTCATATATCGTTGGACACCTGAACCGCGCCGTATGGGAAGGGATAAGGGAGGGAGTGAAAGAAGAAAGGAAGAAATAGGTGCCGTAGTGGAGGGCTCCGGATTAATTTCGACCACCTGGGGATCTTTAACGTGCACTGACATCGCACAGCACACGGGCGCCTTAGCGTTTTTCCTCCATAAAAACACAGCCGCCGCGGTCGGGTTCGAACCCGGGGCGACTATAGCCGACTTTTGGGAAAGGAATGTTTGGGAAGGCAGTTCGTACGCACCCCTCTCCTAATCAAATGTATGTGTCTCCGAGAGGTTCAGCATGTCTATGAGTGCTAGTAGCAGCCCAAAGAAGCACGTCGTTGCCCCTGGCGAAGTTTTCCTCTCTGCATGTGTCCAGTCAAGGAAACTGAAAAAGGAAAAAGTACGCGTACGCAGCTGCTGTATAAAAAAAAATATCGGCACTTTCAAGATACTCAGCAACCGAGTACGTACAATAACTTAAAGCGCAATATGTGTTCCAATACATGTTTTTTTATGAAAGTTTAGCATCCCGAAAGCGACTCAAGCTATGAGGGACGCCGTGGTGGAAAGCTCTGGATAATTTTCACCACCTAGGGTTCGTCAACGAGCACTGGCATCGCACAGTACCCCGTGGCCTCTAGCATTTCGCCTTCATCGATATGCGACCCCGGCCGAGATGAAACCCGCGGCTTTTGGGACAGCAGCCGAGTCGCTTAACGATTTAGTCACCGTTGCAGCTTAGACCACAACATGCAGCATACGGTCTATATTGTATAGATTGACATTACACACATCTGCACAAAGTAAATGTGAACCCGATGTATAACATAGTCTATGTTCTGGAGCAAGATATAGTGCTTTCTCAAGATAGTATGCTTTCTCTGAGATGTCAAGCTTGGTTTTCGTACTTTGGCGTGATGGCGCTTTCGTAGTGCATGATGAAAGAGGGTATAACAATTCATCACTCCAGTGAATCGACACTTGCAAGTTCACCGCGTGTCTATTGCCTTCATTCTTCAGGGTGGCATTGTTCGGGCTGATTTCTGTGCTCAGCACACAGCACAATTTTCGAGTGACTCCTTAGTTCTGAACACTCTGTTCGTTTTCATAAATCAATGCAGAAGTCGACAATCTTGGTGTAACTTGCCCAACAAAAGCAGCTGGAGTCATTGAGGAAAGTATCAAGCCAGTTTTTTTTTTTGTAATGAAAGAAGTGCACGTGAAAGAAGCAGTCTTTCATATTTTTGTATAACATTAAAAGGCAGCTTAGGAAGGCTCAGAAAGCGGCTCAGAAAGCATCAAAAACCGTTTACATCACAAATTCTGTCCTCTAAATACAAATAACATATCGCACAGTATATTTTGGTGATAAGTTGACGTACGTCTACACAACAAAGCAAATATTTGATACATTAGATCGTTTATGCTTCTTTTGTCCTTCTGGTTCGCCTGGGTCTAAAAGGCGTTGTTTGTACACTGTTTGTACACTGTTCTACGCACACGGTGTGTAGAGACATATCCCTCCGTCCTTCAGCAACTCAGCTGTGTTACTTTGTATGTCCAATCATTTGTTTTCTCTGCCGTGATATCTGACTGTACGGCACGCATCTCCGCAAATATTACCCCAATAACTGTCACTCGTAATGTCAGCTGCAAAAAAAACAAAAAAATGCCACGCGAGAATAGCAAATTAGTAAACACGATTGAAACAGTCGTCATTTTATTAGTATTTTATTAGTATCACGTTTGTGACCAACGGCGCCAAGTGACATAATGATCTCCGAAAAAGAAATTTAAACTGGTCATGCCATAAAACAAGCGATGAGGGCATAAAATAAAAAGGTTCACTTTTATGCTGCTTGTCTTTCGCCACCGCGTCGCCTCGTCACCGTTGGCCGGCTCCAGCCTCCCGCCCCCTCACTCCTTACTTTTTAACGGTAGAGAAGGACAGCCACCTCAGACGAAGGTTGCATTGCGGCTGTGTTCCTGCGGCCCTGTCTTTCAGTATTATGTAAGACCTATAGCGAGCCCAAGCGGAGATAAGATTCACAAAAAAAAGAAAAGAGAATGTGATGGCATAGGACATGAAACCGGAGGCGACAGGAAGTTTTTGGAGATTTTTGGGTCTTTTCCTAGTCACCCTGAGTAACGCGCTCTGTCTCGAACTATTACACAAATGCATTTCTTTTTGTGATGCCCGGAAAGCTTTTTCTTGATAGCCTGTGCAAGTCAGGAGGCCGGGAACAAATTGAAAGTGCTCATGGCTTCTTCGATTCGATCCAAGGCTTGGACTGCGTGTAGGTGAAACATCCTCGAGACATACGACATCCGATTGATTGCACGCCTGCTGCCCACGCGGCTCAATTTTCCATTTCCCCAAACGTTCCCATCGCTTTCATCCATCTCTGATGGCCCCACCTTGTATAAATACGAGCCAGATATTTCATAAGAAACAGTAGTGGTTGAAAGAAAGACTATGTTGCCGGGTGTTGGTATCCTGTCTTGTGAATTATGAATGATGCATTTCAGACAACGGTAAAGCTTAAAAGATTCCAGGGACCGCGATGCATCGAGATGGGCATTATTTAAGCCTATGGCTACATTTTCTGCCAAGAGACTCAAGCCTACTGGGAGTATACAAAAGGAATTAAATAAGGAAGCACTGTCTTATTGCCGTGGCTAGGGCAGACGGCCTCCGCAGTAAACTCATGTGTGCCCACCTCTGCGCACACCTGCAACTGGAATGGACTTTTTAAGAAGCATGCATGAGCAACGCCTATTCGACATGTTGGTTCCGAGCGACGAAAACGTTTACAACGGTGTTAAGCACCTTGAGGGGAAAATAACGAAATTGTTAGCATTGAAATATCGCTGTTTTCAGCGGTAAAAAAAAAAAGAATGTAGTAATGCACCACTAGGGATACAGAAAGCCGCCGGGCAAGCTCCTTATAACAAACTTCCAACCGACCAGACATTTTTTTATGATTTTCTTATTGCAAATTGCCTATGATTACACTGTGTGCGAGTGAGGTTAAATTCACGTACACAGTCACAAATGCTTTGGTTGATGATCAGGGTGAATTCAAAATTTCTTACGCGTAACAGCTCGCCTTCAGATCTTATTTGATATAGGTGACAACCATCATGATTTTATTTTCTGCCAAAAATTCAGGCCAGCTAGAAATTCAAACCGGGAAGACATATTGACATAAGTGTACAACCAAGAGTAACGACTAATATTCCTGTGAAATACCACAAGCCTGTGCAAATTAACGTCAAGCTCGCCATGGTACCGCAAAGGTTGTGGCTATCGGCAGCTGAGCGCGAGCTTGCGGATTCGGACCGGGCAGCGGCAGTCGTATTTTGATCGAGGCAAATTCCAAAAATGCCCTTGTACCGAGATTTCAAGCCATGTTCAAAGAATCCAATGGGTCAGCACTACTACGGAGTTTTTTTGTTTTTTTAGCCTGGTCTCGTAGCCCTCACTGCACACATCATACCGTTCTTATCAGTGGCTTACGTTGACAGAGTGCTTTGAATGCACTTTCTTAAGAAGCGTGAGAACCAGGTCCAAAAAGCATATTTATTTGTAACATAACTGCTTTTCTATCGACATTCTACTATAAACGCGTACCGCATGGTCGGCCTTGTGGTTCGAGCATCCGCCTCGCCTGCGATAAGTGCGGGGTTCGGTGACTAGTGCCTCCGGGTACACACCAACGACACATTGTGTACAGACGTTCCCATGGCCTGGTGCTCGGCTTATCTGGGGTGAACTGCTTGGGAAACGAGTCTGACACTAATGTAGACAAAAATACCTTGTGCCAAGGCATTCTTTGGCCTTAGCTGGCCTTGCACTATAAAACCAAATCATAATGATTATTTTAAACTGAGGTCGCCTAGTTTACGAGGCGGATAATATACCAACATAATGCATGCCGATCACAATTTCTCTGTAAAAAATTTAAAAACTTCCGCTTACCTCCACACCATTGCTCCTCTCGTGTAAGCAGCATCTCGGAGCCGGAATTACTTGGCGGGCTTCATCCAAATTACGGTCCAAAGCTTTCGAACATTACTGGAGAGGTGGTTCTCTATTCCTTATCTAACAATCAGAAAAACATTTTCAGACCATCTTCTACGCAGAAGAGTTAACAGATCGCATGATATTGAGAGCAGCAACAAGAACAGGAATAATTCGGGTCAGTACTCGATGCCCTCAGTGCTCCGTCACTAGTGCTGAATCTGCTATTTAAAACCAATAAATATGCTTGTTTCAACAACTTAATACAGAACGAAATCAGTTGACAACAGCACCGTGCGGTTTTATGTTTTGTTTCAAACTGCTGCATGCAGTTAGAGAACCGCAAAATATCTAGCGTTCTCTCTTTTATCATGAAAAAGTGACCTCCAAACAACGCGTTCCTCATACACGGAGTAAAGGAAGAATAATATATAAAAGCACAGTTTGCAGACCTCAGTGAACTGCTATGGAATGGATGAAAATTCATGATAACCCACTATTCATAGCCGGGTCTCCTTTGAGAAAGTTCATCAAGCTTGGCATTATTTTCTTTGTCCGCGATCACTAGCCTTCGCTCGCTCTCCTTTCCGAGAAAAAATGGGTGGAAATGCTTTTGCGGCATTGGTCCCGGTGCGCAAGAATGGTGGTCTCGCTCGATTGCACGCCTCTCCCCGTTTCTATTCAACTCCATAAGCGTTTTGAGATCAATTGCGATACTGTCCGGGAACTGCCTCTCACAAATGAGGCGTTGCTTGCAGCTTCAATTCTTTTTCATATTCTGCTTTGAATTACAAGTCTACTCTATTTCTTTTGAGGAGACAAATACCTATCTTCTATAATATTTCCCTTTGTGTTTCGTCGAATCGATAATCTTTCTTTACTTTGCACACTGAGAACAATTCAATGCAGGTGTCCTATTCATATAATAGTCAGACTATGTGGAAGTCTTGCAGTTTTACGCTTTGGTGTGATGACATTTCGACGTTCAGGTGTAAATTACGGTATAGTGCGCGCGAACAAACTCGCTTTTGTGTAAAGCAATAAGCACTGGTTAAAAATAAAAGCAAATGGCCACGTTCTTAAACGCTCGATGCCCTCGATTTTTAGTCCTCATCATTGCTTGACTCAACTTGATATGCAAGCATGCTTTTAAAGCTCTGAAAGTTTGGAAAGAATAATATGTTGAATTAAATACTGTAGGCTTAGTTGTGCAACATGTATCTCTGCTCCATCCTTGAACAGGCAGCTTTTGCTAAAGGGTTCTCAGACGAAAAAAAAAAATTCTCGAGAATATATAATTTATGCACGCGCTTTCGGTTGAAGTTAAAGTATGGCTTGTCTACATTCTTACTCTATTTATGTAAGCAGTCCTTAGATTCCGGTGGTTACTTGCAACTGGACTCTCGCTCTACGTTTTTGAAACAATTCAATGTGGCAGGTGCACATTAGTGGCTACTAATTTCAATTTACAAAACAAGAGTGGCGGAATTAGGCGTGCAAAATGTGAGAGTAGAAGAAAGCCTGGCAACGGCAGCAAGATAACACGGCAGGAACGTTTTCAACGACTCTGACGAAGTAGACTATGACTAGCGCCATGCACATGGCAGATGTAACAAGTTAGCGGGGAAAAGAGCGACTCGTGCAGGTGGCTTTTATACCAGTGCTATCAGTTAAAGTCAGGGGCTAGTTAAATGTTTGTGTGCACGTTCTTTCCCGCCATCGGGAGCCTTATGTTTTTATTTTTTGTACTGCTACAGAACAAAAAGTAAATGCAGCGCAGAACGTTACACTGACAACGACTGTCCCTGAAAGCGATCAAATGGAAAATTGAAAACGAGGAAGCCTAGTGCAGACTGTCACATTTCTAGACAACCAACGCGTACTTTATTTCAATGCCAGCCACATAGCTGGCTTTCCAAAGGAATCCATTTGGACGCGTTTCTTCGTTTACTCGTCACGATGTGGTGCCACCTATGTGCCCAGGCGGCTTAGGCCATAGTATGAAATGCTGGCTTACTGTCGACCATCTCTCAATAAAGAGTTGCCATGTGAAAGGTACCGCTCATAAAAATATCTGGCCCATTTCCTGCGCTCAGTCGCTATTCACTGAGCGCTCTTCTGCCTCGTTTCGCGAACTAGGCACGTCTGATTAACAAATGGGAGAGCGTTAGAAAGGTTGCAGAAGGCTTGATTCGCCGAAGCAAGCTGTTGTGGTTGGCAGTGAAGTCAAGGACGCGTTGCATGAATTAAGTGTCGGATCCTGCGTATATGACTTTTTGAACCGGACGTCTAGCCACTCTGCAAGAATGAAAGGGCTAGGTGACATCCGCGAGCGCGAGTGTTTAAAGCCTCACGTGAGTGCCTTCCATGCAATCTCCCTGGTGGGTATGCAGCTGAAGTTGCAAACTTGAATTTTCTAAGACAATACTGCGGCCTGGGGACCTATTTTGTTTAGAATTATTTCCTGGATCGTTTCTTTTCCTTCGCTGTCATTATTCTGCCCTCGCTTTGATAGCGTAGCCCTCGAATGACAGATGTCAGCTGTCCTAGACTGAAAGGCAAACAAATGAGCATCGTCATATATAATTACGAAGTACCACTCTTTGTTCCGTTTAGTACTCAACGGTACATTGTTCACCTATACATGAGCATAACAGGAAGTTTTGATGAGCCTACAAGCGCCAGGCACGGGGTGCACTTTGGATTTTGTAAATTATTTGCCTATCTGTGGGAGGAATAGGTATCACTTTTCAATTTGCCGTCTGCATCATGAAGTAGACGAACAATTTTTTAATCGTTACTTTTATAATACTTCGCTGTTTATTTCCTTTACACGGTTTATTTCCTTCTGAAGCAGCCGTTACAATAAGTACGACAAAGACAGAAGTTCGACTTTTACAGCACGCCAGCTAAGACAGAATCAAGTGAGTTGACTCATCGGTTAAGATGATATCCTGAGCACCTCTTCTCTCTTTTTAGACCCAATGCTGACCGCAGTACTCAGTCGCTCTTAAAAAGCGTACCACTAGGACTTACAGCGATTTCCCTATTACTGTCGCTGAGCCCGACATCGTAAGTATAGCAAAGGGGTCATGTTTACTGAACATGTTACCATTGTTTGCATCATAATACACACAGAGCCCTAGCTTGTGCCCTCACTGAGTGGCTTTTTTCTTTCGTGGTGCATCAGCGCCATTTGCTTTCTTTGCGTCATTAAAACATAAATCACCAGAGGTGACCATACAAAAAAGTGACCGAGAAACGAATTACACTGCTGGTTGCTTCCGCTATAGCAAGAGTTCCCGAGGTCGTAGTTATATTTTTGATCGTTTTGATTAGCTAACGATTCAGGTATTAACATAAAAACTGCATATTCTACATGACTGCAGTTTGGCCAGAACAACCGGGTTTTGTTTCAACATCTGAACACCGTTACACTTATCGAGCTACGTCGATGGATGACAAGGTTGCAAATTTTTTTTATTAACTGTGACAGACAACTTCTGCCAGCGGCGACGGCCCACTTGTCGCATTCGCGTTCTAATTACTAGCAAATTGCATATAAGAACACGTTTTCGCATCCAGTTCAGGCATTGTGCTCAAACTCTACACTAAACCGTTTCACGATGTCCAGTCAGTCTCTTACAAATCATTATGCTTTTTTTACTGCTGCGGATGTATTTGTATAAATGAAGATCCTTCCCATCACAGGCCCTCTCCTCCTCACATTCCATCCCTGGGTTTCACCTCGAAGGTCCTAAACTGCAAAGATTTTCTCCCTATCAGGAGCATATAAGAACCGCGTTCTACAATTCCCATCATTGTTATTGTTGAGCTCCTCAGACATGACAGGCCTGCCTGGTTGGCCTCGCAGGATTTCTTCTTCAGTCTTTGAATTAGGACATCTCCAACACCAGGCGCAGGAAGAGGGTCATGACATCCTCTTCCAGTGGATACCGGGACACTGTGGCATTGTCGGAAACGACGCAGCTGACGCTGCAGCTCGAGCGGCTCACGGCAGCGCCAACATTGTCCAGATACCGTTGACAAGAGCTGACGCAGCAAGACATCTGCGAATGCTAGGCCGAAGAGAGCTTTTAGCGTCATGGTCTTCTACTGGCAACTCCACATGCCCTCTGCACCGCCTAGACCCCTTACTTCAACTCAGTCCTCCATCCGGCCTCTCCTCTTGCGATGCTACGCTGTTGTGTCGCCCGTGGCTGGGAGTGGCGTTCACAAATGCCTACGCCCACTTAATCGCAATGGCAGACCCTCCTGCGTGTGAGATCTGTGGGTGCGACGAAACTATAGAACACCTTCTTTGTAACTGCCCTCGGTTTCGGCGTGAGCGTGCACTCCTGGCTGCAACACTCCGCCGTTTAGATCCTCGGCCCCTTACTGAAGCCCAGATTCTGGGCCCTTGGAGTAAGCCTTCATCGCAGATGACAGCTTTGAAGGCACTTTTCAAGTTCCTGAAGGACACAGGACTGGGTGCAAGGTTGTGAACTATCAGTGTGTGTCCTGTGTACCCTACAAGTAATGGTCAACGGACATGTAGAAAAGTTATCATATCCCTTTGTTCTCTCCCCTTTCTATCTCTCCCTCCGTTCCACTTCCCACGTGTAGGGTAGCATACCGGGCGCTGCCTAGTTAACCTCCCTGCCTTTCCGTTTCTCTTTCTCCCTCTCTCTCTTCTTCAGTCTTTGATCTGTAAATTACGCGCTTGAAAGACACGAATCAAAACGGTTACACTGGTGTCTTACGTCCTTTAACGAGTTAGTGAAGGCATGTTTATAAAACAGGTTCCGTGGTGGGATCAATTTTCTTTTCTCTGCGACTTTAAGTACACGTCTGCGGTTCATGGTGGCTATTTCGTATAAACATTTTCTAGCTCGTACTACAATTCGAATTCCAGCGAAGATAAGTTTCAACTGTAATCCACAACCAACGAACCGGACGCAGGAACACCAAGTAGTGGGGTATTCAACTTCAAATTTTAAAGGTTGTTCTTGAATTAATGCTATTTGTGGACTCACGCTTAAATGAGAATTTCGACAAACCGTTAATTAGTTATTCTGAAGGGCACCTAGTTGAAACTAGTAAGCATCTTATACTCAGAATGAACACGAGATTGTGCAAGTGGGAGCAATATAAAAGGGAACACGGCAACGCGTGGCTGCCGCACTTCGCGAAGCGCTGTCGCCGACAGCCAGCGAGAATCGGCGGCAAAGCCGCGTGCCCAGTAAGCATGGCCGGCTGCTCTTTCCGTGCATGCTCCTGATGCCGGCCATTCTGGTCGCCTGTTGGCGGCAGGAGGCCTCGCGTTCCTATGTTCCCTTTCATGTCGCTTCTAACTGTGCAGTATAGGCAAAGAAAGCTTACATTACACGGGTGCTTGGGAACAAATAAATTCTAGGGCTACCTCGTGTCCCATTCGTGTTCATTAACAACAGCAGATTAAGCAAGCACGCGTAGCGAGATACGTGCATGCATTTCAGGTCATTTACTTGCGTGGTTGCGCCGAAATGTTTTTCTGCACACGTGCATAGCATATTTTTTTACTCCCTACTGTACACCTTTTAGGATTTCTTTGGACTGGCGTGTTTTTGCTATTCGTCTCTATTCTAAATGTATTCAAGAAACGTACAAAAATCCACACAGTGAGAATGCATAAACCGTGGCGATTAAGCACCGCCGTTAATTGCCGCCATGCGTACAATGCTACCATCCATATAAGGAAAACAATCAACAGTACTTGCGACACAGATAATTCACTTTGCTCCGAATCTGCAGCGTATGGCAAGACCACCAGGCGGCAAAAAAAAGAAACGATCAGAACAAGAACACAAAACTGAAATGCGAGCGGCGTGCTCTTTTTTTTCTCATGGGTAATCGCTTTTCTTAATTGCTGAACACGCAAAGAGAAATTTCTTAATTGCACTGGCGACGCCTCCGCTTCATTCGCGCTGCTTTCGCGTTAACTCAGAACAGGGGCTGAGCGTCCCCATAAAGCACGCACAGCCATTTAGCGCCCGCCAGCAGTGAGCCGGTAGCTGCAACCCGCCTTCAGCAACCTGCACGCATCCTCGCCTTTCGTGAGACGTGGTATTGGTTCGTTAACTGCTTCAGCAATAATAGTGCGTACATTATTGCTTGTCTGCCCCATTATGCCCAGGATGCTCTATAATCAACAATCGCGTACTTTTCTTTCCCTGCCGCATATGTGAAGCAAGCATGAGGCATTTTTTTAATGTGTTCATTTAGAAAAGTGCTTAGCCGCTGTAAGGAAAACAGCGCAAATCATGCGATCAGAGCGCGGAAGCCAGTACAAGTCTTCTTTGGTCCTGTTTTTTTTTTCAATTCTTTCTTGAGCTAAAGACCAACCTCAAAATTCTGAACAGCGTAAAATGCTTGCTCTTTCGTAGTTTTGCTCGGAGGATGCAACGTACAAAATGTTACCGTGTGGTTATATGTAGGTGGCGCTCGAAAATTAGTTTTTTTCGTTACGGAAACATGAAAAGCGGGTGTCGTTATCGCAGGCGAGAATTGACGCCAATTCAGAAATAGCAGCGTCTACTCGACGAGGCCCATGCACGGAACCCTTAGCGGTAGTGCGCGCAGCGTTCTGCTGGAAATGCAGCAGCATGCAACGTTGTACATAAAACAGGACACCAGAAATCGGATCGCACGCACGCACGCCAGCATGCTCCGTCTAAAAAATAGCATTTTCAATTTTTTTGTCATTTTCTAGTGGAGAGTCGAAAACACTGGCAGGATGTCGATTTATTACCGCGCACTACTCGAACAGTGGCGCATGATATCGTACCTTGTGCGACATAATTTGATTTAACTCACAGATGGCTTGCATGTAGGAAAGAATAAAGTCGGTCGTATACTTAGCCCACCTGAAACCAGATTTTTGATTATCAAATTGGAATTGTTAAGGTCCATCCAGCCTAGCAACATCTGATATGAGTGCTTTTCGTTTGCTTAATTTTAGTCTCAGCAAGACATGCTTTGGCAGTTCTGTTTTGCGCATGGGTCTTTTAAGTGGCCGTGGGGAACTGCATTGAATTCACAATTGCAACCAAAGCTAGTGCGGAAAAAGTGATATTTTCTTCGTATAATTGTCAGATGCACTAATAAGGTATAAATGTTCACATGTTACCACCCTGCCGTGAGGCTTGCAGTTCTTTTATTGCTTCACAGAACGGTGGAGGAACGCGCAAAAAAATAACGCCTTCCTTTCCGTTTCATTTCGCCGGTTAGTGTACAGAAAGAGAGAGAGGAATAACTTCATTACGCCGCCGCACTAAACGCCGATGATATCCTGCGCCAGGATTGCCAAAGCCTCCTGGCCGGTCCTACGCTGACCATAATGGCCGCGTTGAGGGAGATGAGTATAAATAACGAAAGGTTGAATTTCGCCCCAAATTAGGGTTGCAGAGAAACTTTTAGCCATGTTTTCGGCATTGTTATGTATTAACCACAATGATTAATTAGTTCGCCGAGTAAGCGGCCCGACGATACATGGGGCCAGTGTGTCAGGTGAGCTGCGTTACTAGGGCGTCGTGCTTATTTCTTGTGCCTGAAAAAGCAACACCGAGATCGATAGGAACCGGCAGGAAATCGCGCACAGTGCGCACTTAAAATTAAAACACAATGAAGCCTTCACAGAAGAAGTACGAACATATCAAAGGCTGCTGATTTGAGCGCAATCACTTTCATATCCCCGCCCTTCTCTAAGACGCAATCGACGAACCTTCATCGACATTGGAGGGTCTCTTCCGCTGCTTTCACTGTAGCCATGCAGTGACGGCCGCGTCTTGCATAAAAGCTTTATGTCAAAAACATCCAAAAAAAAACACATTGCTTGGCTCCAATCTTTCTCGGCTCAATGCTACGAGCTCTCAACTTAAGCTGTCTAGTCCACATCTTAAACTCGCGAAGAATTACGTCGGACGTAGAATAATACGTTCAAAGAGGATTTTTGTCCGAGCTAATTCGTGCATTGCTGATTGACGGAAACCACAGCGCGAAAAAATCAAAGCAAAAAGAAACACGTAAGTCAGGACCGACGCTGTAGAATAGAAGCCCCAATAGCTACGCACCACGTTAGCATAACGTTTCCAAGCCAGAGTTGTTCTTACCTTACGAAGAAAAGTAAAGGATTTTGGCTAAAATGCATTTAAAAATAGGCCGGTAGGAGCTCCAAGCTCCAGAGCGCTCGAAGTTAATTGTCTCAAATCTGCCTCATTACCGCTTTGGCTTCCTAGTTACCTAGCCCCGCGTGAGGTGACTGTGTTGTTTACCGAAGATATTTGTGACATCATTTGTCTAAAATTATCTATCTCTCATAATTCCCGAAAAACACAAATATGTACATTCCTGCAAAATCCACTCCAATCTTCCCACGAAAGGTATCTACTTGTTTAATTCGTACAACAGGTTTGTAAATTATTCACATTTAATTTCGAGTGGACTGCGCTTTCATGAATCGCCAATACGAAATAGTGATTTGCCCAAAGTTTTACGTTACGCATAAAAGATATTCAGTTTGCAGTATCTTTTATCTCGTATAGACGCCGAAAACTATTACGACTGAATATGTTATTTATTTTAAAGAAAATTTTCTCCTCAGAAACAGAGCTAGTAAATTAACGAAGTTGTGCGCCGCTGGTGAGGGTGTTCCCCCGCCAACATATTCAAACAAATTTCCTCACTAATTCTACAACTGCTCAAATCTGAACTAGTGCCCTGGAATCTTCGTGCGTCTTAAGACGTTGAGTTGATCAAACAATAAGAACACCGCACGTAAGCCCGTATAGAACCCTTGTCTATAGACGCATGTCTCTCTTTGGATTATCCTATCACGGAAATGCACATGCCGGAACTATAAAGTTTTTGTTCGGTAAGTAACGAAAAAGCGAATTCTCACTTTTTTTTAATTTTTACTGGAACTGGAGTGAGCCTTTCCACTGCGTTATTAAGCTCTGTGCGGAAGCTCGCCATTCAAGGTGTTCTCCCGTCTCCGTTAACAACACTTTTCAAAGCTTTCGCCAACACTAATCATACTCCGGCCTTCCTCGGAACTCTTTTTCTCCCTTCGATCTCTTTCAATTAGTTGAACTTCCTGTTCGATTAGAACTGTTTATCGAAACTTCACTAAGTAGGTGGCCGGTCTCAAGACAGATCACTGAATCCTGCTCTCATGCATGGATAACCGAAATTGTTGAGCTCGGTGTATACGTGTATGGATCGACGTATCCAGAATAAACTTTGCTGACGGAAGTAACTACCTATTCCCGGAAGTGAAGAGAGGCAAAAGAGAGGAAACGATGCGAAATATCTGACAATGAAAGTGACCTACGTAAGGGATGATTGCAAAGGGGAGGAAGCCGAATTTCAATTAGCCGAGTTAGTGGGCTGAACAACCAGCCAAGCGGTCTTACAGGGGTGGCTGTGCTCGTTGCCCGAGCAGGCCGGGGCAAGCGCGGGCAGTGTGTGCCCGCCGGATTAAACGTTACATGTCCTTCGATGAAAAGTTTCCGGAGGCTGTAGTCACGAAGGAAGGCCGACGAAAAGTTTCCGGAGGCTGTAGTCAGGAGGGAAGGCAGATAATTGCGTTCCACCGTCCAGTGCTGGGCGTTTTGCTGGGCGTTTGTGCGTAAAGTTTTTCGACGCTTAGAATAGAAGGATTTCCCGTAAGACATCGTTGTTTTCTCTAATTTTCTAGCTATCTTGTTTAAAGGCTGATGCATATAATTAGTGTCTTTTAGAATAGGGACGTACATACCTCAGGATAGCTAACCATTTAGCAAGTGGAAAAGGGACGTACATACCTCAGGATAGCTAACCATTTAGCAAGTGAAAAGGGCGTACACGCAGAAACAAACACCTCTCTCTGTTTTGGTTCGTGTTCAATGTGAACTCTAAATTAAAGGATTCGCGTTACGTTCTCGAATCGAAGTGCAAAAAAAAAACATGCCAGTACTCGTCCTTCAGCACCAATCCATTGTTTGCGCATTACTGTGTCTCACGTCCGCGGCGTAATAATACTGCGCTAATTGTTTACTTCGTTTCATTTATTTCGCACTGCAAAGCTGGAGAGATAAGACGCTGCAAAGTTCCAGATTCCATCAATATTTTTACAGCTGCTTGTTCTCGCGATTATGTGTAGTTTCTTCTCATGGAGGTGCAACGTCAAAAGACAGGCGGAAGCAGAAATCAGGCGGTGTCACCACTCAAATCCAATTGCCGCAGGAAAGGCCGCGCGTGACAAGTGAGCTTCCGAGTAATCCCTGCAGCTTGAGCTGGCCAACCAGCCATCGCATAGCACGCGGCCGCTGCTGATCTCCAGCTGCGATCCCGTGTCATTTCCTCCAGGAAAAACGTTATCGTCTATCTCTGATTTACTGTGCGCCTTGCGTCGCCTCCGTCAGAGAGGAAGCTTTCCTTATTCATTGCTTAGTCGTCTGCCACATCGTTTTTTTTTAGAAAAATCACTCGGGAATGATGTAATGGGGATTTCATTGAATTCTGTGCACAACATATGAACATCAAATCAAATTAAACCTTTATTTTCTCTCTCAAGGAGAAAAGGGGGGGGGGGATAAAAGCCGCATGATTGCGGAATGACGAAGCCCGGCCCCCTCATGTACAATTCGGCAGAAGTTTGAAAAAAAAAACGCATTTAGCTTCAAAAAGTTAGTTCGAAACAAATTTCGTTAAATACACTTCAGCTTAAACACAATGCTTATAAAAGGACCTTTCAACACCATTCATAAAAAGAATCTGCAGCAGTACAGAGCACTTCATGGCAGTCAAAAACACAGGATACAATAAACACAAGATACACAGGACGTATCGTCACCTTTGTCATATCGCTCAGAAGTATTTAGGTTTACAGCATAAAAGAGCCCCACATAAAAATTGCGCTCAACACCTGTGGCGCCGGGAGGATGAAAGAGGCTGACTAGCGAATTTTACCCGTGGGTGTGAGGTACAAAGCGCTGGGGGGTTACACCTTCGTTGGTGCTTGGAGAGGGTTGCTCCTGTACCTACGCTCACGGCTTTTCATCGGAAGGCAGCATGAGCCCACATGAAAGCCGCCGTTTTCCTCTGTGATTATAGGCGTCCTCTGGCATTCGTTCTCCAGCGCCTGGTATCGGGAAAACATGGGCGGCGATTTAAGCTATCACGCGAAGCAGGAAGTTTGGAGGTGTACGAGCTGAGTATCGCGAGCTGAGACGACAATGAACGCTCTTTGCGTGTCAGCGTTTACAGCACACCTCACCGCATTTGCTCTCTATGCAACGCTCTGCAACACAAAAGGCCGAGGAAGAGCCAGTTCTGTCAAGTAATTACCTGGAAACGCCCATATCTTTTGTGTAGCACCTTCTAAACACGGCGCCACAAAACACAGCGTCCAGAATCGTTGTCTTGATCGTCTGGCGCTTGCCGTGTCGAAAGTTTCCTCCGTGTCATGTTAGGGAAGCGTGTTTACGCGCTTAACGTAAATGATTAAAAGCGCATGGTAGATCCTTACCTGAGTTAATATTTTTTGCACTTTTTTCACTTTCAGTACAGGGATAAACTTCTGGGATGGTCCCTTGTTTGCGAAAGAAATGAGCAAAACATGGCCTCAGAAATCCTTGCTAAACCCGTACAAAAATCAGCGTTGTCAAGACAGCGAGCTGCAAACGAGATCTCGGTAACCTGAATCTTTCTGCAGTGCCCTTTACTGAGCGCCGTGCGGTCGTTCCCATGAGGGACGCGGGGGGCATATACACTCTTCCAGCTTCTGGTGTCGCCCTGTTTTCTTGATGGCCTCCTTCACGCGTAAACGAACAGTTCCCCCTCATCTATGAAGTAGCTCATCTATGAAGTTTTGGGGCATTTCGACCAACGCGCGCATGAGACTTGTACTGTCGTGCAGTTCGGAGGCGCCTGGCTGCCGCCGTCCGTAGCGAATGTGATAAAACTACTCTGGCTACGTCGGCAGCATCCCCTTCGTGGTGGTGGTGGTGGTAGTGGTTTTATTAAAAATAATAGTAAAAAGGAAGGAAAAGATTTTTGCTAGCCCCGGCATCTGCCATCGATACTGAAGCACCTGAGCTGGGGCAGCGGAAATAAAGGACAGCAGGCAGAATAAAGAAATGAAATGAAAGAGGTGAGGGGACAGGAAGAGAGGATAGGGGGAGAAGTAATATGTACAAACTATTTACACAATAAATATTGTGTCCAGGTTGTGCGCGTGATTAGTTCAGTTTAGAGGAATTAAATCAGACACGCGCACAGCACCGTGTAGGTTACAACTGGAGTGGGGCGTCCAGTTATTAATCGTTCAAGGTAGAACTCGCGGAGCGTTCGGTCACTGCGTGTAACTACCTGACGGAGAACAGACTTGAGAACGGGCTTGACGTCCCCTTCGTCTTAATTTTCTTAATTCTCTTCTTCCAACTTTACCCGCCACCCCCTCTCAGTAGCAACGCCCGATGTACTGTCGCTGGTCGTTCCCATGTTCTACATTTGAGCTTTCTAGAATAGAAGCAGTGTTTTTATCCATATCCTATCTCTATTTTCCTGTCAACGTAGCGACAAACACGACCGAATATAGAAAGGCGTAAAGCAACTTCCATTCCCTTTCCCCTTCACCACTGCGGACATGACGCCAGTTTCCAAGCTCTCGGGGCATCCTTGTGTCCTCAACAGTACGGTGTCGTCTCAACAGTAGATGTTCGCCCGTGTACATTCCACATGTCGCAGGGCATGTTGCTGCGGGCTCATGTGAAATAGAAGAACAGGAATCCTGTCTAAAGTTAATTAAAAAGATTAATAGGCGTTTCAGCGTTCACACCGAAGTCTATTTTACTAAACGTAACGCCACCAGCACGAATTTTAAGTTCGTCTTCGAAATTTCTCAATGCGTCCTGTATACGTAGTGGGAATGGTAAAATCGTTGCGGTTTCCGAAGAGACGGCATATTGGCAATTATTAAATTTCATAGTGCATCCTCTGGCGCAGCTGCCGCCGCATTTGCTACTGTCTATAAGGCGTTGTGACTCTCACTGAGCTGCTCTGGGACACGTTGCTAGGTCCAGCCGAAAAGAATAAAGCCGCCAAGTATTCCGCAAGTCGGCCCACTGTGCACGAGCTGTCGCGGCCAATATAGGCGGGCCAGTTCGGATAGGCAGGGGTGTTCCCTTATTTCGCCGAGATTTATAGCGTCATAAAGCGAGACTATCAGGCAAGCAAAAGGTTATTTCGACGCCGCCACCGGCGCCGTGCCTCCCACAATGAGACGCTTGGGACAAGTCCTGCCTCTGGACACCCTCGTTCCCTCCTCCTTGTCGCGCTTTCTTTCCCTCTCCCCTCATACGCTTCGCATCTGCTTGCTGATACCACTGCCTAGTCGACAAAGGCGTCTAGTTCTTGAAGGCTTTGTGAGAAAGCGGCTTAGGTCAGCCTCCGTGGAGAAAATAAATGAGAAGGAGGGCAAAGAAAAACGTGGGAATGGCGTGCTGTATGAAAGCGGTACAGGCGCTGTGCTGCCCAGTGTCTCGTGCGACTCCGGCGAACAATGAAGAGTGATGGCCTCTTCGGTCGAACCCTGTAGGCTAAATGAAAGAGCCCAGGCGAATATTGAGCCTTCATTTAATTTTAGCCATACCTCCCTTCTCCTGCCTTCTCCGAGGTAGCTCATTCGCGTTTGAGGGCAGTCCATGTGAGCGCTGTTTACGAAGGCAGCAGAAATTTAATAAAGTCGTTGATATTTCTCTACTTTGCTTCAAGGTGCGCCTGGCTTCTTTTTCATTCTGTCCTCGCGCTTCATCTGAAGCTTTTATTTTCTTTGCGCTCCATTTAGAATCTTTTTGCTGATCTTCTTTCTGCCGATATTCAATCTGCTGATCTTGTTCCTTCGTTCCATTGCTTCGCTTGTCATTTCTCAGGCCTTCTCGTGTTGGAGTTCATTTCAGTCAAAAGCTCGCATGTACACACTCTGTTCTGTCCAGCTTATCTTTTTTTCTTAACGAGCCGTATAGGATGCCTACTCGCTAGCTCGAACTGACTGTGCACAGTAAAACATTCTTTCTCGCTTCTCGCGTTTGGAGAAGAACGCACGTTGCATTGCGGTAACAGATATTTCCCACTCCTAACGTCTTTTAACACTTAACAGCAGTACCGGGTATCTCTAATGTCTGTTTTCTTGTACTCTTTAACCTGTTCTTCACGCGCCTTTCCGTACCAACGTCACGACTCATGTGCCAAAGGATAATCGCAACGCCCGGTTAGAATTTAATATACAACATAAATCATCAAATAAATATAAAGTTTGACAAATTCTGCATTTAGTGAATTCATGTCGAGGAAGAATGTGCTTGTTCATTCACCATTTCGGAGTGCAGGACTGGCGAATGCATGCTCAATTGCCGGCATAGGATTCCTTTAGACGTGTGTCTATGTGCCCACCCTTTAGCCTCCGCAGCCGCAAAGATTCAGGCGCTGCCTCAGCGCACTTCTACTAGGAACCGTAAAATTTAGCCCTCACACTGCCGGGTAACATCCGCAGTCATTCTACGAAGCTGTAAAGATTCCTGGGATATGCCTATTTATGTGACATAAATTGAGGTTCACATACTCCTTTTTATCAAAAAGTTCTTTGCTGGAAGATTTTTATTGTTTTCTACTTTCTAATTCACTTGTGTGGATGCGATGCTGCTTCTTAAGCGAATAGTTTGTGCTATTAGGAGTTTCACACCCCATATCGACATATGGGTGATGGTTACGCCCTGTGGGAGGGCTCCGAATTAAATGAGGCCATCTCGCGTTCCTTAACTCTTACTAACATCTCACAACACATTGGCATTTTGCATATCAATTCCATCGATATGCTGCCACCACGGCCGAGTTCGATCTTGCGAACATGGGTTTAGCAGCCGGGCGCCAAAGCCCCTGAACAGCCGTGGTGGTTATTAGGGAAGTACTTTCGTTGATGAATGGTTCATTATAACAATTCAAACGTAGGAGATGCGGGCTAATATACATTTTTGTTTTAGTGGCTCAATTTTCTTTTGCACTTCAGATGCTATGCGCCATTGCGAACTCTTAGTTTTCTTCACGAAAAAAAATCTTATTTCCCTTTGCGGTCATCATTTCGCCTGTTATTTTTTCTTTTACGACACCTAAACTATTGCGCCTGTTATTTTCCTTTTACGGCACCTAACCTATCTGCTGACATGATTGCCGCTTTCCTTCTTTTTGAATGAATGTCTGGTGTCTGGTTCAGACAAAAGTTTCAGCCTCTCGCTGATTTTATCAGGTCAGTTTTTTCCACTCACCAGGTCAGCGCTAGCTGTGACTTTTTACATGCTGTTTTTTATTGTTTCGTTTTGCATTGTATCTATTTGCAGTTCCAACTGCAGCTTACGTTACTGAGTGCCCTGCAAAGCACGTAATCTAAACTGACGTGTTCAGGTCGCAAGCACACTCTGGGCACTGCGGACGACCCGGCGTAAGTATTTTCCTCACGTCTCACGAGGTCACATTGAGGTTCATCAACATTCCGGCAGGAATCGGGGGTGATCGGCGCAAACTGCAAGTGTGAAGCTGTCCGTCCTAAGGACCCTTGTTCAAAGCAAGGACATCCGCTGCTGGTACATTTGCTTTATATCCTTTTTTGCTCCCCCCCCCCCCCTCGTGACCTCCCCGCTCAGCCTTTGCAAACTCACCAATAATCTTGGGCGACACGCCGCTGTCCTCATACATAATTACTCAGCCCACGTGCCTGCCCGATAGTATGATTTTACGGTCATCCAATGTATTTGGGAGAGCAGCGACGTGAGGAGACTTAGCCGAGCACCTTATTTTTCAAGCTAATGCTTTTTCAGTTTCTATAACAAGATTACGTTGAGTAAAGTGTACAACCAAAGGCAGGGAGAACTTCTAACGCTGTCTCTCTCTGCAATGAATTTCAGTAAATTAATGATTTAATAACACCGCATCTGTTGTGTGGCTTTCCGCCCTGCGCGGCTAGCAAACGAAAAGACTATGCGATCCAATTACATCAGCATATTTGTTAAGCCTTACGAAGCGCAGAAAGATTAGTAACCGCGATCTCCAAAAAAGCGTTCCTTATTGATGAGCTCTGAGCAGAAGTAAGTGTCTCTGCTTTGCTTTCCCTAAGTTTTCGCTTCAATTGGTATAAAACTTTCCGAACTGCGGCAGTGTTCTTCGTGCCGATAGGTTACATTCTCTATTCGAAGCAATTAGCAATCTTGACTGCGGAAAGCGAACATATTTTATATCTTTTTCAACATCACTTTCACTTTTCGACAGCCGTCGACGGCTGTCGTTTTCGGCGAGAGTGAAGAATGCGTAACCGGAGAGTGGTTGCCGTCGAAGGGTCAGGGAGAGTATGCAATCCATCTATGACAGCTGCTGCGAAACGCGCCGCCCGAAAAGAGGGTCGTATGTAGCTGCCGTCGCCTAGAACGGTGGACTGCCCTCACGAATGCACCGAATTATTCTCTGTCTACTCCGACTATTAATATTTATTTGTCAGCAAACATTTTAATGCCAGTGGCATCGGGTCCACTGGCCGTGGCAGTCATGCGTGGGGCAATCACTACATTAACAATTTCGTGAATCAACTCCCGTTTTATCATTCGTCGTAGCCTAAGGGAAAGCTGCTGCAAGTTGTTTTAGTACAGACGGACCACAAGCTGCCACGCTTATGTTTCCTCAGACAGCAATTTTTGCATAGCTGCGCAGTCGTGGTCTAGTGGCTTGGGCGTCCGCCTCGGCTGCGGAAGGTGGTTGGTTCGAAACCCACCGCCGGCCACCCACAGGCAAAAATGGGCACAAGCGTCCCATGGCTCGGCGCCCGGCTTCCTTAGGGGTGTATGCTTGGAAGAGGCTCCGCAAAACCCGCTGCACCCCACGGGGGGCATAACCAGTTTCGAACACTCAGCCTGCAAAGGTGGTTCGTGATTCAGATGAGACATTGAGTTGATCTTGGTGTTCGATGAAGTTTAAATGAGCTCGCTCTAGGAGTTCAGCAGATGAATGTGCTCGAAGAAGTTCAGCATGCTGGTAGCCTACTAAGAAGAGCTATTTATGAAGCGTTATTCGAGGACAGTCTATAATGCAAATCCGAAGAAAGATTACGTCAGCGCTTTTTTTTGTACTTTAGCCTTATGTTTTGGATTCCTGATGCGTCATATACGTATCTGCGTGTACACTTCTGACGCCATCGCTCTTCCAAATGTTCACTGCATTTTCAGGAAATACCTCTCTTGTTGCTTTAATTTTTCCCGTATGTTAAGAATGCGCATTGCCGCGCAGAACTGGCTACGTTTTAAGCGTGATAGAAAGAATATCACGAAAGAATATCAGAAGAAATAAGTGGGTCAGCCCGAGTCTGCATATACTGATGAAAAAATTGGAAGGGACACTTAATCTATATACGCCTTAAGGGTATGATGCGATGGCATAATGGGTTAATTCCCATATGTGCGAAGGTCATTCTCTATTTTACATTCATAGATTCCTAAGAGTTCTCATACCCTTCCCCCCCCCCCCTTGTTAGGTGGTACAAGCGGTTCAACGATGCGCCCCTACCCTGCGATGGGAGGTGCTCCCAGCGGTGGACCATGTGCGGGCCATGTTTCTCCTCCCGAGCTACCAATCATTATATTAACTGCAACCTCCCACAGTGCGCAGTTTTCTCATTATCCGTCGAGCACGTTGTGATGACGCCGCAAGGTCACGTGACCTAGGTGGCCCACTTACCTCCTAGGCTGTTGTTTGGTGACCACCTCTAAGAGCGGTGAGCGCCGACGCCGACAAAGCCTAAACCGAACTTTCTCGTGAACGTGGCATTTAACGCCATCGCGTTAATATGCTTCGGCTCCTACCAATCGCGATGATATTGTCACAAAAATAAAACGAAAAACATTTAAAAAATTGCCCAGTGAAGATATATGAATGAATCAAATAAATAGGCCAGACAAGGTATAAATATTGTGTATTCCAGCTGGCGACCCTCCTGTCAAGCGCAGCCAAAATTTTTCTACTGCGCTGTTATTTTATTTATACTTCACATCAGCAAGGCAAAAAGCGAAGCTTCAATACAAGAACAATAATAGTAAAGCTCTTCTCTGCACAAGCGTGGCCAAACATCTCAGGTTTTCTTTTTCTCTTATTGAATATAATAGGACTTCCCATGTAAGATTCTAACTGAAAATATCGTTGCGTGCGAAGTTTGGCACGAGTATATTGAGCACATCGCTATTGTGTCGGACAAGCCAAGAGCACAGAGTGCGTTTCAGTGTTGCTGAGGGAACAGTTCATGCGTACCGGTCTAGTTAGCCATGGATGTGGTGCAGATTAGGGTGATGGCCGCCGCACAGCAAACCAGAGGCAGAGTGTGGGTGTTGGTGTGTTGCCAAGGTTGAAGTGGCAGTTAGAGAAATCGGGATCGTCTGGCGAGCGGAAGACGTACCGCTGTGCGTGAGTAATGCCAAGTGCGAAAACCCTAGAGCCAAATTTTTACTCTGTATCTGCATAGCCAGAACATTCGAAACACGGCACCACTAATGACAATCTTGCGTGCGTATTGCAGCCTATTGAGACAACGTTATGTGAAAAGAAAAATTGGACTCAAGGCACAGCGATAGACAGGGGCAGTGCTGAGGTGGGGTGCGGACCGAAGTAACGGGGGGGGGGGGGGGGGGGGGGGAGGGGGGCGGGCCTTCGCAGACTACACAGAAGTCAGGCCGTTTGCAAATTGCGTCGAAGTGAATGCGCTTGGACAGAAAATCGATCGCTTTTTGGGAACGGCGGCCGCGCTTGCATAGGAGGAGGGAGAAGTGGTTGGTTTAATTAATTTTGCCCCTGTTGTAATTAATGGTGAACACCAAAATTGACTCTGTTCCCCTGCGGGCGAAAAGTCCAACGAAACCACGGAGGCCCTGTAGGCGAGAAGAAAAAAAGAATAAAAGCAGAACGCCACTGATTTTGTCAGCATACAAAAAAAACAAATAAAAAGAAGACCCGAACAACAAGCCAAACCAACACAACTTCGAATATTAGCGAACAAGCAGACTACACTCGTGCCTTGCACGTTTCATGTTTTTATTACTCATTGCCTTCAGCTCCGATAGCAATAGTAATGCGTCTTGTTCCCGTGTGAGAATATTACACATACTGAATGAATTCGCACCTTTTGTTTTTCGAGCTCAGGTGTTTCTTCTAATAAATGCCCGAAACGAAATCCCGAACTTCAAGAAGGAAAAAATCTATACGTACAGAAAGAGAAAGAATTGGGATGCCCGTTTAGTACACGTCTTTAAGAGGGGATTAGGCAATTCGAAAGTTAATGGTAGAAACCTAATTTAACAAAACCCTGATCGGTGATGGATTAGGCGTATGTAGTTTTGGTATGTTTGTTTTTCACAACATTGGCGGCAACAGCTTTTTGAGGCGTTGCGTAGTCCAAAGCTAGGCACATTGACTACCTGACTGAAGACATAGCTCAACCTGTCAGTCGTGGGTCGCAGAGGGTTAGCGTCAGTCACGGAAAACCTGCTTTTTATTTCCACGTTTTTGCAATGTTTCGATGTTGTGGAGCCAATTCGCCCAAACGTCCACTTTGTCAGGTTTCCGGCGTTCATGCAAGCCTTTCAGTGTTCTTAAACACGAATTTTGATATCAGCATTGCTGATAAAAGTGATTTGAGGCGTTGCCCATTTTTGTCCCCATTGGTATACTACCTGTTCAGATATCGTATGAACCTGAGCTGTTTTTTTTTTGATAGGAAGACAACGAGTCCTGATTCAAACCCTCCAGCGCGTGTAGTTTAGTTAGGCAGGAAACGAGCCCGTATTTACACCTTCCAACACGTCATAAAAGAATTTCCGTTGCTGTCAAGACAAAAAGCCAACAAACAAACAAACAAAAACGCCTAGTACGCGTACGCCTAATGCATCGCTAGTCAGAGTTTTTATTAGATTACGTTCCTGCCAAGTTGATTATTGCTCCTTCTTTCTCTACAGAGCTTTTCCACAATGCAATCTGGGAGTTCGTTTCGGCAATTTAATAGAAGAAACGTCTGGGCTCCAACAGCAAAAGCTGCAAAATAATTTCCTACGTCTACAGTTCGCACACGGAAACGGGGCACATTTCTGTTACTATCGAAAGCTAGAGGCAATCAGTAATAAACAAGGGAAGCGCGCCAGGCGGGGCTCTGTTTATTCCCCAATTTTCTTATTTGTCTTCATTTTCCATGCTGTCCACGTCCTCTTTTTTATCTTTTTTTTCTTGCCGTCAGAACGGGGCCTCTATTCTTCTGTAATACTTTTTTTCTACCCGTCTACAGGGCCCCCTTGCTCTGGTTTGTACAGAGTCAATCAAGAAGAACAAAGTCAATTTCGGCGCCGAGTCATTAATTACAAGAGCGACAAAATTAATTAAACCACCCACTCCCCGCTCCTCCTGTGTAAGCGTGGCAGTCGTTCTCACCAAGCAATCGATTTTCTGTCCAAGCGCATTGACTTCGACGCAATTTGCAAACGGCCTGATTGCTCAGTAGCCTGAGAAGGGCCAGCTCATTCTTCGGTCCCCGCCCCACACCAGCGCTGACTCTGTCTCTTTTTCTATGCCTACTGCCGCATTTTTCTTTTGATAATTCGTTCTTTCGCGAGCAGAAGTAAGCGCGCAAAACTGTCATTTGTACTGCCCTCTTTAAAATGTTTTGGCTGTGCAGAAACTGGGTAAAAAACTTTACTGAAAACTCGCAGATTACTGCCCACTGTTTTTTTTTTTTGCCGCCCAAATTTGAATTCTTTTTGTGATATCCACAAAACACACGACGCAAGATCGTTCGCACGCCAGGCCACCCTAAGTTCTCCGACTGCAACGTTAACCCTGGCAAATCAAAACCCACTCTCTTTCGAGCTAGCGGCACGGCACCGACTATCCTGTCACCTCTTTAAAGTCACTCTCTTCCACGGAGCACCAGACAGGAATAATGAACTGGTGGACCGATTGATTGAATGACAACGATGACGTAGGTCTAACCTACAATCTGCTGATTGGTGGATCCAAATATCGATTTTAATGAATACATGAAGGGCTTTTCACAAGTGAATGATGAGAAGAAAGACATATCATTTCATTTCAACATGTATTACCACTCCTTTACCCGTCAAAACTTTCTTGGATCCAGCAATTAACCGCCTGTGTCTTGGCCACTCCCCCGTAGTGGGTATGTGCCAGCAACGTCTGAGGCCTTCCTTCCATCATGTGCAACTAAACCTGAGGACATCATTTCAACTTCTTTTTGGCATTATCGGCTGGAACTGCCTATAATCACAGGCAGATAGGGTGGGGTACATTTTATATATCGCTGACACGACAGCTTTTATTTTCCCGGTTCTGTACGACCGTTCTTTTGAAATGTGGACACAAACCACAAGTGACGAAATACATGCTTCTTACAGCCTAGAAGAGAGTATTTTGCATGTCCCTCTCAATGGTCTACAGACAATTCTCCATCGCATGATTTGTAATGTATATCTGCAGTCGCAGCCAGATGACCTGGCTTCTCTGAGTGTTGACACGCTCACGACTTAGCGACATGACTGATGACGAAACATTACACTGAAATGATATCGGACGTCTGAGCAGCAAGAAGGAGTAGTGCCAGCTTGGTACCTACCTCGATAACGTTACAGCTGTTCCTTGCCTCAGGTGTCATAGTACTTTGCCTTTCTGTACAATAGAAGATACACGCAAACCGCACCTGCATCCTTCTCAAATAAGGCACACGTTCCCTGTGCAAAGATTTTACGCAGCAAAGGGGCAGATTTCACGGCAACATGGCTGGATGGAAAGGGCCTCATGGTGCCTAAGCTGTGCTGAATAAACTCACTGGCAGGCGAACAATCAGGCGGGTAAACACGCTGCCTCACGCCCACTGTCAAGCATGCCTATGTATAACAACCCGAATGCGCCTACGCATATGCACACTGTCACGCACCAACTTCAGGAACTTTCCAAGCATCCACACGAAGCGTGCATGCATCCAGATTAGTCCTCGCGAAGCCATGTGTTTCAAACAGCTGGTGGAGAAAAAGTTGAAAACGACAATTGGTTTTGAGGAAATGAAAGGCTCAGTGACTGTCTCACTTCTCCGTGAACACCTCAGCCGCGCCGTGAAGGATGGGAGGACGGCGCGAATGAAAGAAGAAAGAGAGAAATAGTGCCGTAATGGAGGGGTCCGGAATAATTTCGACCGCTTGGCGACCATTAACGTACACTGACATCGTACACCACACGGCCGCACTTTGCGTTTCGCCTCTATCGAAACACGGCCAGAGCGGCCTGGTTCTAATTCTTTCACTCCGGCGCAGTAGCTAGCGCGCTAACCATTGAGCCACTCCGGTGGGTTGAGGAAAAAAAGCAGTCAGACAAAGGAACAATATAAGCAGAAGGGGGGGGGGGGGGGAGTTCAGGGTGTGCCAAAGTAGGAGCAGTGGAGTGCCTGGCAGTGGTGAACTCGCACGGAAGGCACGCGGGAACGCTTCCAGCGCGCTCTAGAAGCTTGCGACAGCGGCGGTGCCTGTAGATATTTTTACAGCCTGCTCGGGAAAGCGTGTTTCCCGGCTTTCCTCTTGAACGCCACGTTGCGCGTTGCTTAAGCCGAAAAGTGAAGAGGAGCGCTTGTCCCGTCGCCGAAGGCCCGGTAGTCCGTGAATTAGGCTTCTGAGCCTCGCCTCCGGGGAGTCGACGGAGACCCCCGAGACTCAATTAAACCGCTGTGTGCGCTCGGAGAGGTTGTTCAGCGACGAGTTCGTGTCATCATCTTCCGTGCAAAGACTTAAGGAATGGAGTAGGTATTTCTAAACACAAAAAATGTGGAAAAAAATGAAAATAAACTTTTAGAGAAAATAGGATAGTATTCAAGTAATTGTGGGTTGGACGGAATTCCGGCTAGTCGGGTTACATTTCTGAAGGAAGCGATTCCCTGTCCCGGATAAAGTCAGTAAAGAACAGGACGATGTTAGGGAGGAACCCGTGAAGATAACGAAAATCATCCTCATGTTTGGATATGACAATTAACTGCAATTTCGCTCCCCTTATAAATATACCGAGTCAAATTAAGTATATCTGCCCTTCAAGCAACGAAACCGCTTACTTTTGTGAGAACCGCCTGGGAAAATAAAATTCGTCTCGGAATTGCAGTGATCGTGGTCAGCGATATTGCAGTTCCGGCATGGGCAACTCAGCGCCATAGGTGCGATGTTCATACGCCAAGGGCTTCTATGCAGTAGTGGAGTGGAGTTTGTTTGTGGCTTCAATTCATAACTTCCGATAAATGTGTGGCTCAGTGCAACAAAGGTTTAGCTCGGAGTCGCTACTGAGCTAGCTTCCAGTTTGCAGGCTGCCATTTACACTCGCTAATCATGTCAAGCTGTCACCATTATTTAACACCACAGAGATGTTATTAATTTATATATTTATTTTTATTTATTTATTTATTTATTTATTTATGTTATTTTGTAGTCAGCTATGATGAACGCGCCTGATGCTGCCCCCATGGCAGACGAAGAAGTTGAAGACGAAGTGCCGGCGCGCGGCTGCAGACCCCTGCCTGTGTAGACTAACTGCGCTTCTGTTGCCGGCCGCTCAGCTGTTTGTGAACTGTATTGCCTGGTTCACTAGTGTACGAACCCCCTTTCATTTTCTGGAGATTTATTTTTCTTTATTAGTTAGTTAGTTAGTTAGTTAGTTAGTTAGTTAGTTAGTTAGTTAGTTAGTTAGTTAGTTAGTTAGTTAGTTAGTTAGTTAGTTAGTTAGTTAGTTAGTTAGTTAGTTAGTTAGTTAGTTAGTTAGTTAGTTAGTTAGTTAGTTAGTTAGTTAGTTAGTTAGTTAGTTAGTTAGTTAGTTAGTTAGTTAGTTAGTTAGTTAGTTAGTTTCACCAGCCACGTGATGCACCAGTATTCAGTGGTCTACCCCATGAAGGCGCCAAAGAATGGTTAGACCAGTTTGAGCATGTGGCGACATTCAACTGATGAGACGACCAAGCAAAATTACGGTGCGTCGTTTTCGTTCTGAATGTCCAAGCTAAATCCTGGTACGAGAACCACTAGGCTGCCTTGCGAACGTGGGAGGAATTTAGGAAAGACCTCCTGAAAACATTTACAAGCATTGTTCGCAAATAAGAGGCCGAATTACTGCTCGAGACGCGCTCCCAACTGCCCAAAGAGACCGTCTTAGTGTACGTCGAAGAACTGGGATGTCTGTTCCGCGCTCACCCTCGCATGACAGAGGAGCAGAAGGCGCGCTTCTTGATGCGGGGTGTGGGAGAAGAATTTTTCGTCGAATTGGTCCGAAACCCGCCCAAGACAGTTGCCGAGTTCACAACTGAAGCTTCTATGATCGATGAGACCCTCGACATCAGGGCTCGGCACTACGACCGGACACCACCAGCCTTCTCTATGGGCCATGAGGACACCTCAACGACCACCAGTGCCAGCCTGCGGGACATCGTTCATGAGATCGTCCGCGAGGAGCTACGACGACTGCTCCCATCCTCCCACAGCCGCAAGCATGGACTCTAAGGGACGTGGTACGGGAAGAAGTACACCACGTACTCGGCACCCCGACTCCAACGACCACAGAACCGCAGGCCATAACATACACCGCCGCACTATGCGATCCCGCGCCCTCGACGATACACCCCAAGCCCTCTTCGACGGGAACCAGCTCTCCAAGAACGACGCACCTCTAGCTCCCGCACGCTCACTATACGAGCGACGCAACAGCTATAGGAAATGCGACGAATGGAGGACTCCCGACAACTGCCCACTGTGCTTCCATTGTGGCTATGCTGGCCACATACTTCGTCACTGCCAGTAGAGACGAATTGGCCTGCGCGGTTTCGCCATCGACACCTCAAGACCGCTCCCCGGCCAGCGACCGCGGGAAATTGACAACTACCTGCGAAGAGCGGAGTACGTGTCGTCAAGCCGTCTGTCCCGATCCCCGTCGCCATCTACTGCACGGTTTGCGTGACCGGGCCGCAGCTACGCAGCGGCTGTTCGCGAAAGGTCCCCAGCCCCAGCAAGGGAAACCAAGGAAAGCAACCTCTGCAGGTGAGGTTGCTCACCAGCGGAACGACGAAGGTCCTCCACTGACCACGCCGCATTAAGACGCTGCACCCGCTACGCTGACGCCGCACACAATGGCCACCTCGACAACGACGCGAACCGCCTTCGAAACGACGCCGCCACCCAGAAGAGCTTCGACGACACGCCCTACCTACGATTCCCATAGGCCAGGAAGCCGTGACCCGAAGCCGAGGACGACGTGCAACGCAAGATCCAGGACATCCGAGTTAGAAGTGACTATCGACGGCCGGAAGGTTACCACTCTAGTCGCCACGGCCGCCGATTATTCGGTGATGAATGGAACATTCGACGCGCCATTGAGGAAAGTTACAACCGCCAAGGATAGCCCACAAATTCGCACCCCTGGAGGCCACCTCATTACGCCATCGGGACGATGCATAGCGAGAGTGACCGTCAAGGGACATACCTATCCGGCGACCTTCGTAGTACTACAGCAATGTTCCCGCTTACGTGATACTCGCCATCGATCTCCTTAATGAGCATCAGGCGATCATCGCCCTGTGTTCCAAGTTCATCGCGCTTTCCACGCAAAAAGCCATCCCTTCGCTCACGACCATGGAGCACCATGTTGCCCTGAGTGTCCTGGATGAACAAGTGAGTGCCCCACCCCGATCAAGCGTCATGGTTACCGTAGGTGCCACGGATGCCAAGAACATGGAAGCTCTCCTCGAGAGGAACACGGCGTTGCTTCTAGAGCGCGGAATCGGCATCGCAAGAGGCATTACATATTTCCGCAACGGACAAGCTGAAGTGCTGCTGACCAACTTCAGCGAAGAATACTGGCACGTTAACATAGGAACGACGATTGCTTTCTTCGACGAAATATCCGACGTACGAAATATCCTTTGCCCTCTACGACCTATCCTCAGAAGATTCGCCTGACCAAGAGAACTCGCCCACTTTCGACATCAACCCAGCCCTGCCCCGGGACAGACAAGACCAGATCCGCAGTCTGCTTCGAAGCTACAGCGACTGTTTTTCTTCATCGCCGAAGGTCCGACAAACGCCGATTGCCAAGCATCGCATTATAACCGGCCAGCACGCCCGACCTCACCGCCAAAGCCCCTACCTTGTGTCGCCGCGAGGAAGACAAGCCATTCAGGACCAAGTGGAAGAAATGCTTCGCGACGACGTCATCCAGCCTTCAAAGAGCCCATGGGCGGCATCGCTTGTTCTGGTGAGAAAGGAAGACGGCACACTTCAATTCTGCGTTGATTACCGCGCCGCTTGAACAACATATCAAGAGAAAGTCTACCCCTCCCCCGCATCGACGACACACTGGACCGGCGCTCCAACACCAAGAATTTCTCATCGATGGACCTCACGAGCGGCTACTGACAAATTGAGGTCGATGAAAGAGATCGCGAAAAGACCGCATTCATCACTCCGGATGGCCTCTTCGCGTTCAAGGTGATGCCATTTGGTCTCTGTTCCGCACCAGCAACGTTTCAGCGAGTAATCGGTACAGTGCTGGCAGGCCAGAAGGTGCAAATTTGTCTGGTATAATTATATGACGTCGTTTTCTTCGCCTCGAACTTTGAAGAGCACGTGAAAAGGCTTCGGACAGTACTAGACGCATTCAAGTCATCCGGCCTAACCTTGAAAGCAGAGAAGGGCCACTTTACCTATAAAGAGCTGCGGTTTCTAGGCCACATCGATAGCAAGGAATCAGTACGCCCAGACCCGCCGAAAACACCTGCTATTGAACAGTTTCCACCACCGGCCGATAAGAAAGCTGTGCGCAGGTTCTTCGGACTATGCGCGTATTACCGACGATTTGTCAAGAACGTTTCAGGCATCGCCAAGCCTCTGACCCACATCACAAAGGGAGACGTGCCATTTAAATGGGAAGCGCCGCAACTGGAAGCCTTCAAGGAACTTCAGTGTCGTTTACAGTCCCCACCGATCCTCGCGCATTTTGATGAAAACGCCGATACTGAAGTTCATACCGACGCAAGCAGCGTCGGCCTAGGTCGCCGTCCTTGATCAGAAAACTGACGGACTGGAGAAAGTAACCGCATACGCTAGCCGTTCCCTTTCCAAGGCCGAGGCTAACTATTCGATAACTGAGAAGGAGTGCCTTGCCGTCATCTGGATACGTCGAAATTCCGCCCCTACCTCTACGGACGACCGTTCAAGGTGGTCAGCGATCACCACGCGCTGTGCTGGCCTGCCAATATGAACGACCCCTAAGGCCGCCTCGCCCGGTGGAGTCTGCGCCTCCAGGAGTTTGACGTCATCGTCGTTTACAAGTCCGGACGCAAGCACTCTGACACCTATTGGCTCTCACGACCCCTGTAGATGCACCGCCGCCGGACGATGATGAGGACGTACTTCCTGGGAACCATCAGCTCCAGGTCTTTTGCACAGCAGCAACGCTCAGACCCCGACCTAGAACGCTTCATCGAGTACCTGGAAGGAAAGGTTGCTTCACACCCCGCCTCGTTCAAGCGAGGATTGTCTTCCTTCTGTGTACAGAATGATGTCCTCGTGAAGAAGAACTTCGCAGCGAACAAAAAGTCTGCCTCCTTGTTGTACCTGCAAGTCTCCGCGAAGAAGTTCTACAGGGCTTCACACGACGAGCCGACAGCTGGACTTCTCTGGTTTTCTCGAACTCTCCGCCGCATTCAAGACAAATATTACTGGCCCCGACTGTATGCCGATGTCGCACATTATGTGAAAACCTGCCGAGTTTCGTCAGCGACGAAAGACCCCTCCCACCCGACCAGCAGGATTTCTGAACCCCAATGAACCCTCCTCAAGGCCCTTTGAGCAGGTCGGCATGGACTAGTTTGGCCCTTTACCAAAGTCAACGTCCGGAAATAAGTAGATCATCTAGCGACCGACTACCTGAACCGCTACGTCGAGGCAAAAGCCCTAGCGAACGGAACACAGCAGAAGTCACCAAATTTTTCGTGGAGTGCATTCTTCTTCTACAAGGCGCCCCTGATGTGCTCACCACGGACAGAGGAACAACATTCACGGCGGAACTGACGCAAGCCGTACTGCGTTACAGCCAAACCAGCTACCAGAGGACAACTGCATATTATCCGCAGACCAACGGACTCACAGAGCGCCTGAACAAAACCATCGTCGATATGCTCGCCATGTATATGTCGATACCGAACACAAGACCTGGGACGTCATCCTGCCTTACGTTGTCTTCGCCTACAACACCGCAGTGCAGGAGACCACCCAGATGACGCCTTTTAGGCTCAGTCCATGGCAGGGAGGCCACTACCACGCTAGACGCCATGCTGCCCAACATTACTGAAGAAGAGAACGTCGACGTCGCCGCCTACCTTCAACGCGCAGAAGAAGCCCGAAGACTTGCCCGATTACGGATCAAAGACTATTTGAAACTTCACTCTTTACCAAGTACAGGCAGCCTGGCTTGTTATTTTTCTGCTCTCAGAGCCATGCACTACGAGACACACCCAAAATTTCGCACCCAAAATTCTTCAACGAACAAGAGATTATGAGTGCAATTGTTTCAGATATTGTAAGACCTCCGTATAGCAATCAATATATCCGGAGATCTCTCGTCGACAGGTTTGAATTTCTTCGCTATTGACGTTTTCGCTGTTGTCAAAAGCGTTCCCCATTGGCTTTCTATAGCACTCTTAGCTGCTCGATGCGAGCGGTGGAAACACTATAAACGAAAGATTTTGCTACATATCGGAAGAAAGTGTCTTTACCTTGAATATTTCTGCGCCAGTATCTTACAGTTTATCAATATTCAAAATTTTTACCAAGAACATTGGACATGAGATGAGGTGTGCGTTAAACACTTCATTTTTCTGAGCCATTTTACTTGTGGCAGAATTAGCCACACTTGTCGATTTTAACCAATTAGCTGTCATGCGCGCAGTTACGCGCTGTTAAGTAATGTGTCAAGCGACAACTGCACCTTCGGCGTGGCGGTCATTCATTCCAATTCAATTTGTGAACCATACATGCATTATAGGTAGTGTCTATGAGACGTCCCAGCATCTAGTTGTTGAAATCGGCCAACCTGTAACAGCTGTCAGCGTTTTAGCACGGCTTTCTTTCCATGATCGCACGTTTGATTAATGCATCATATACACAAGTGTTTCTTTCAAAGCTAATAAATCTCTCCCGGTGCGCGTCAAATCCTGCCCGCACGTGGAGCCCACTTTAAATAACGGGGTTGCTGCCCGAAGATGTCCTTTCGCAACATTTATAATCTAAGTCCCACGTGCCTTGGTATCTGAGCGTCATTAATCACTGCGCGCTTCTCAATGTCTCCTGTACGAACCAGCAGCCACGTGGAACGCCTTTCTCTGAACAGTATAATTCTGTTGACGCCGCCTGTGGTGGCTTTTTCTCATTTCACTCTCTCTTTGTTTTTCTCATTCTCTCTCGCGCTTTTTTTTCGCGTGACACTTGTCCTTCGCGTGTGCGGTAATGCGTTGCAGCCGCCCGGAAAAATTACCCTTCCAGCCTGGTGCCTTAGCCGCGCTCTTACGTCTGAGGCACTGCGATTCGTTATTAAAGCTATAAAGGTGCCGCTCCGTGTCGTCGCCGCATATGGACGTTTCCACAACTCTTGTCTTCAACCCCAGCGCAATACCGCCTGCTAAATAGCGCTCAGAGGGCGCCGGCGCCGTTACACGCTTTGACGCAAGATTCTGAGAGAGTGGGACATTGAGGTCTCTGGTGAGCAGGAAGAACAGACGCCTGAGAACTGCTAAGGGGGGGGGGGGGGGGGGGGAGGGACAAAGGAGAAGGGTGATTGCGTTGCCAAAACGCCAGCACATTTGTACTTCGAGTGCGCGTTTGTTCTGTGGCGCAGATACTCATACGAATATCAGAGAACCTGCTAAAATCAAGGTCTAAAAACGAACTGTTTGCTCTAAAAAGAAAGAAAGCAGAAGAAAGAAAGAAAGCAGAAGAAAGAAAGGAAGAAAGGAAAAAGGAAAAGAAGCAAGAAAGAAAGAAAGAAAGAAAGAAAGAAGGAAAGAAAGAAGGAAAGAAAGAAAGAAAGAAAGAAAGAAAGAAAGAAAGAAAGAAAGAAAGAAAGAAAGAAAGAAAGAAAGAAAGAAAGAAAGAAAGAAAGAAAGAAAGAAAGAAAGAAAGAAAGAAAGAAAGAAAGAAAGAAAGAAAGAAAGAAAGAAAGAAAGAAAGAAAGAAAGCAGGTCTTGACCACAGTTGCCTTGACGGATCAGACATAAGTTCCGCCGTCAAGCAACCTTAAATCCGCCTCATGCAGTAGAAGCCCATTTGTGGCCCTTTTTTTCTCACAAAGTCGGACAGCCGGAACAACCGGACTTGCCCAGGACCGCAGTGTTACACTGAATCGCTTCTGACGAAGGATCGCTTAGGGTTGAACTTGAGACGCTGGTTACAGCGTACGAGCTTTGAGTCGAACTCTTCACTTGGGAGTGAAACACGAACCACCTTTGCAGGCTGAGTGTTCGAAACTGGGTTTGCCCCCGAAAGGGCGCAGCGTGGTTTGTGGAGCCTCCTCCAAGCACACACCCCTGAAGAAGCCAGGCGCCGGGCCGAGGGTGGCTTGAACCGATTTTTACCGGTGGGTGTCCGGCGGTGGGTTTCGAACCAACCACCTCCCGCAGCCGAAGCGGACGCCCAGACCACTAGGCACGAATAAGCAACTTTATTAATATAAAGTAATTACGTGGGTGGTTCACCCAGGTCCAGGAAACCATTGGCGAATACGGCCCTCCAGGCCTGACCGGTCGGCTAGCGCTGAACGGGGAAGCTCTGTGTGAGCCAGCTTCACCTCCCACTGCTCATGGCTGAGTTCCTGTAAACTGTGCGCTTTACGTTGCTCGATCAGTTCCAAACCATGTGGAGGATGTCTGAAATCTCTCCGCAGGTCGGGCATGCGTTGTTGGCTATTGGGCGGGCCAGATCTTATTGTGTCGAGCTACGTTCGGCAGTGTGCAGGCTTGCATGTTTCGCCATATAGTGGCTTCGTGACGACTGAGGGGGGGGGGGGGGGCTGCGTATTTCCTGCGACCAAGTCGGTGATAGTCTACGATTTCACCGTATATTACAGGAGATGAAGGTTCGGAGGTGGACGGCGACGGTGTTCGCAATGTATGGCCTCGAGCTATCCTGTCAGCCGCCTCAATGCCCTCTGTGCCTTCGCGGGAAGGGATGTACAGAATACTGTGACGGGGGTGTGTACCGGGAGTGCGATTTGTGGTGATGTGGGCGGCCGCTTGGCAGAGTTCTCCATTGAGGTACGCCTTGCAGGCTAGCTGAGAGTCGCCCATGATTGTAGCCATTTCCTCGGTGGTGTGAGCGTGCTGGATGGCAAGCGCGAATGCGACTTCCTCAGCATCCGCTATGCTGTTTCGGCTTTGAACCATGGCGCTGGCTATCTCCTCCCCGAGGTTGGTTGTGACGGTTGCTATCGCAGCCGCCCGACCTTGGTAGGGGACTGGCGTCAGTGTAAAAATACTTGCTTTGCGATCTATGACCGTATGTTGTATTTGCTTGGCGCGGGCCTTTAGTCGTGCACCCTGGTGTACGGGGTACATATTGTTTGGAATTGGAAGGACGTGATACTCTCCGCGCGTGGCCAAGGGTAGCCTGGTCCGTGGTGAGTGAACGTTTTCTGTGTGGAGGTCGCTGGCTGAAGAGCTCACAGCCCTTCCCCTTTCGACTGATGTGAGGCAGAAGAGGATGTTAAGACGTGGGCCACTTAGGCCGAGCTGGGCCACACGACTAAATGATAAATTCTCAAGAGCCGACACTCTGTAGTTCCCGTGCACCTCGTGACTAAATTGTTCCTGAGAAACATTCTCCTTGAGCAGCAGGAAAAATCAAGTTCTCCGTTAAGATATACTACGATAGCGATTAAAGTGAAATGTGATAAAGGTAATACTATTTATTCCGAAAGACGTCCCTTGTGTTCACGGCAGTGCAAAAAATTTTTAAAAGTAAAAGGACCTCCTCAGGTTTTACTTCGGAAAATAAAGTTTTCATTATCATCGAATGCGTTTCGTTTTTTATAATTATGCATTCATTGTTTGCACAGGCGTGCCGCCATTCCAAAGTTCGTTTTCGTCTTGTCCAAGCAGCTGCTACGGTCAGTGCAAGCGCTTAACTCATTTTCGGGAAAGATTTGTTTCAGCTGCATAGGGTAACTTGCTTTGCACACTTGTCAGCGGCCCGGCCGCTGCGGTTTTGTAGTATGGGGCTCCTACATACCTATACTGACTCAAACTTTCATCAAAAGGGAACATTGGCTGAGTGGAGAAGCTGGCGAAAGAGCCCTACAAATGGTGGCATGGTTTTTTGCACCACACTCTTGCTTACGTTTATTTTTTTCTTGTTTGTATAGCAGTAGTGGCACTGAAATGCCCTCTGCGTTTTTCGACAACGGTATGTCATGTTTGTTTCAATGATGCTTAAAAATAGAAGAATGCACTTATCGGGCGCGACAGGTACTTGAGAACACACATGATAGGTGACACACTGTTTTGTACATCACTATTACCAATCTTTTTCTGTTGTAAGTAAACATGGCCAACCCTAGGCTAACCTAGAAGATGATAAGGCATTCTTCATCCTTTGGGAAAGTATCGTATTCTTTGCAGCTAAAATTAATCTTCGTGGTCCGCAAGAGAAACAATTTGCGCATGCTCCCACGCTTTCTCTTGTGATTGCGGGGGCGCGTCGAAGCTAGGCCGTGTATTTCGGGTTGCACAGCCGCAACAACTCACTGTGGCGGAGAAACCAAAGAAGCGGAAATTCATCAGAGTCTCGTGAGCTGATTTCGCAGCACGTCATAAATGGTTGTTCATTTTGGGGCTACATACAGTTTCACGTGCTTACGCATGCAGAAAAAAAAAGGTCGCTATGCTATCACCGTCCACGACGTTTCCAGAGCCTAGGAATTTCTGACACAGCAGGATCGAAAGAGTGAAAACAAATTTTCTTTTAAAAGCCTTAGAGGTTGAGGTTCTTAGCTACTGCTGTGATTAGCCTTGCAATTATTCTTCCGTCAATGGCTGCTCCGAAGCGACACTCAGATGTGAATTAAGATCGGACACTTTCGGCACAGATCTGTGACCTGGCACATCTTCATCGGCATGTACACAATCCCCACAATAGTCATCAACTGCTGCTGTCACCATCTGAAGTCAAGGTCACAGTATCGCAGGAATTTAATGAGGCAGGAAGCTTCCTTCCTATGTGAGTGATGTCCGCGCGAGTAAGGAAGGCCTTGAAATTAACTGTCCAAGAATCTTGTAACGTTTCCACATAAGTCGTGGACGTGCGAAATAAATAGCGCCAGTTGGCTGTGCTAAATTGATTTTTTTTTTTTTTGCTGGTTGGTGGGGTCAGTAAGCTGTTCCAAGAAGCAGGGTACTAGTTTTTACGAGAGAAGGCCAAAGTGGCTAACATTGCTGTCTACTGTGTGCACTTGATCGTGTCTGTATTTGGTAAGTAGCCCCCACCACTCACCGCCCCCCCCCCCCCCCATGGCGAAGGAATGCGCATTCACAAACATCGCATAAGTATTGTGTTTTGGCATTTGATCTGAACAGGTCGCACTAAAGAAAGGAGGTGTAATATTAACATAGAAAGCGTCCTGTATAGCGCTACTGCTTAGGAAAAAAAGATGAAAACCGCGGGGCGACGAAGCCCAGTAACAGCGCTGAATGAGTTAAGCAATATGCAAAGTCTCCAAGTGGTTGAAAATAACAGGTCTCTTGTTTCTCGTGCCCAGGACAAGGCGGCTGGCCTGGAAGCTACCGAATTTGGTCTCCGTCAAACTTACACAAGCAATTTTCGCAAGCAACGTCGCAAAGCAGTACGAACTCAACAAAAAGGGCCAGGATAAAAAGGAGCGTTGTACCGAAGAAAGTGCTGAGAAAGAAGAAAGCAGAGTTGGGACTTCGGGATAGTAAAGTGCAATTTCAAACGATGTACTCCTTGGTCAATAAAGCCGATAGAACTCGAAGCGAGTCGTCGGGGGATGCTGTCCTCCCCAGGGCTTTCCACGTGGAGGAAGAGTGGGACTGGCGTCAGCCAGGACGCTTCCGAGGGGCGGCCCTTTTTCTCCTACTTTCCGCGTGCATCGTCCACTGCCTCTGAAGCAGCTTACCAATCCCGAGCGGATGTCGCAACGGGCGCGACGCCTGCAAGCCTCTATCTCGCAGCGCTAGCGCAATTAGCTGACGCAGTGAGGCGGCCACCTCGAGCGGTTAGCCAACGTGGTCTGGTTCTCGCTACGGTATAAACTCTCTTGCGTAACTGTTCGAACTTCGTTTCGCCGAGATAAAGATTGACGGCTAATCATTAGGAACGATGCAGAAGTAAATGCAGATTGTGCGTTAATTTTTATTTGTTTATTCTTCTGTAAAGTTTAGCTCCACTTCATGATCATCTTTTCTAGCCCATGATATGCAATATTTTGCTTTGTGATTGCATTTACAATAGCAATGCTCTTCCAAACTTTTTTTTTAGTTTCATTTGTTTCTCTAATGAATAACACATGCAGGAAAAAAATATGAACTAGGAGTGATATATTCTGCTTGAAACAACGGAAGGGTAGATAAATAAAACGCACAGCTCGCAGCGCGTAGTTACATAAGCTGTCCTCCAAAAACATACTGCATATTATGTCCGCATTTTGACAGTTAATTTCGTCGCTGATACTATTACATAAACCAGACCCACAGAAGAAGAAGGCAGCGTAGATATGCGCATTATGCGACGGAAACTGAGTTGCTGCTGCAGAGGAAGGACACTTAGAAGCGCAGAGCGATCGCAAGACACGCAGTCGCTGAAGGCTTCTTGTCGCTCGGTCTGAATGAACAGCACGCGCATTAACCCCTTGCACAAGGAAAACTGAGGGCTTAATCCGCAACATTCAGAAATTTCATTACATGAAAATATATATAAATGAAATAATTAAAAAAAACGATGGGCTGTCCAGTTCACGGAAGACAGTAAACCCTACCTTGAACGAGAACATATATTGCAGATGGGATTAGTTTAAGGGAGTGGAGAAAAAATACGAAAAGTATAAACTATTCCTGGCCTGCTAATCGCATAACGTAATGCAGATGCAGAAAAGGCTCACCAGACACCGTTCATATTAGAATAAAAAACACTCAAAAGAATAGCAGAAGAGCATCTTAAATACGTTCTCGATCTTCTTCACTAGATTCAAAGCCACCAATGGATAAGCTTTAATGTGAATGACTCCTTTAGAAGCCCACGGACCAGCGTAGAACTTAAGAGGAAGAAGAAAAGGCAGGAAAACTGCATCTTGTCTACAAATTCTGAGTACTTCTTAAAAAGGGTATGATATGAGAAGCGCAGAGTCTAAAGGCAAGAGGCGATAACGAAACGAAATATGCGTGCAGGGAAAGGAAAAGGAGTATGAGTAGGAAAAAGTGAGCCCGCCTCGTGCTCTGAACGAAGTCTCGTCCCCCGCATCTCTGAAATCCTAGCTGATGCCAACGGGGTGTGCTGTTAGATATAGACTTTGTATAATCAGGAGCCTCCCCCTTTTTTCTTTTCGTTGCGCTTTTTCCTCTCAGTCTCCCTCCCGAAAACCGCTCCCTCCCCCCCTTGCTTTTTCTCTCCCCTGGCGTTCATATTTATGCCGTCACTAACGAAAGCATCGACCGCTTCATCCTGGGTAACCTCGCCACATGCCGCGCTGTCGTTAACAGCTGCATGATCAGACGGGATGACGGCCCTTGCTGGGCATGTAACCTGGCGGTCAGTCACTGTCGGACTCCTTCTCTCTTTGCTTACCGAAGCGTTCCACCGCTGAAGGCGCTATTCGCTTCAGGCCCGCTTCCGTTTGCGTCTTGGCTATGAGTTGCGTTCACGCAACGTCAGGTGAGCCTCGACTATGGAAAATTCGAAGCGCTGCGAAAAGAGGCTTATCATCGTCGAATCGAGAAATGTACTCGGTGAAAATGTTTATATGCAGCAAATACACTTCTTTTTAACTGTATTTTGTGTCAATTTTATGCAAAAACTGCTGTAGAAGGAAATTTTTTTAATGAATAATAAATGCCAAACAATTAGAGCCTCATTGGACGATGACTGATGCAAACACGCGTCCCTCCTTTGAAATCTAGGGTTTTTCTGGAAAGATTTAGTCGTTCGAGAATTTCTGGTAACGGGAATGCTGATACTTGAAACAGGTAGTGTTCATTTTATATAGTGAAGTGTATTTACTGTAATGCTTTAAATGTTGTCATTTCTGAAGTTTTCAGCTGCCTTCTGCTTAGGACATCCGCAAAATAACGCCACTTGAGATAAGCGTCACCTTAAGCTTCGTATCTATTTTTTTTTCTTTTGAGTCATGCAATTCCGATAGCTTTGTCATCCTCTGTATTAGTTACGTCTTAGAGCATTAGAAATTGTTTAAAAATACATGCCTAATTTAGACACAGACCAAAAACCGACAGAAAAAAAAACGCAAGTAAGTTTCAACCCCTACTCTGCACTACGAAATGTGTGAGAAAATATTGATTAGGCACCGCGGAGCGCATACGCAAGCAACTTTTTCAGCCTCCCATTTGCGAGGTTTGAACTGTGTTTTGTTTCTGGTAACTTTCGGGCCGAAATGCTCTTCAACATGCACTGACGCATAGATTCGTTCGTGGCGAAACAGTTGCTTAGCAACCATTAGTGGCAAATTTTTTATGCTGATATGAAATGCCTGCCTTACCGCGCAGAGAAGACGTGCTCAGTGCGTGGGCAGCAAGTTTCTTAAAGCATACAATACGTCGCTGCGCCTGCATTGTCCAGAAAACATAAAAAGATTCAATTGTTCTTTTGACAGAAGGGTTGTTTCCGCGAGAGAGAGAGAGAGAACGAACTACGTGATTCGGCTGCCCTTATCTCAGAGTAACATGCATCTTGGTGAGTCCTAGACTGAGATCGCGATACAATATTTTCAGCCCCGTGTTAAACGTGGTTAAC
>JARKHS020030202.1:347500-385114 GCA_030143305.2 Amblyomma americanum
AAAAGGCGAGGCTTCTGCCAGACAAACGCATTAAACGACGCCTTGAGGTCCCCTGCGAACGCATCTTCATGAGGCTAATACTGCACGCTACGCAAAAGGGGAAAAGAGCTCCTGAAACGGAAGTGAGACCGGAAAAACCACTGCACTCACACAGTGGGTGAGGAAAGACGAAGATAGCGATAAGAGAAGATACGGCGGGATGTTCAAAGAGCTTGGCTGACGAAGCAACGTGGCAGAAACGGGATCGGGGAAGGCCGCATACGTATTGTCTCCTTCACAAGTAGGTACGTGAGACGTCCGACAAGAAAGAGAGAAAATGGATATCAGAGTCTGCTACTCAGCTTTATTCAAATGAGCGAAAGCAGCCGCATCGTAATAGCGCGGACTTTTTCAGGCGGAATCGTATTTCTTGGGCACGTGCGCGTGTGTGTACATGCAGAGCGGCTGTTTTAGTCCTTTTCGCTTTCGGCGAGAAGGCAATTTTAGGCCTACAAAAGACGGTGGTGAAAGCAGGTAAATGAGATCAAAGGAATCATTTTTCTTTCCACCGCATGGTGAGCCCGTTAGATGCGCAGACTTCTATGCAAGGCATTCACTTTTTCTTTCCAATTTATATACTTTGAAGAACAGCTAGGCTCTCTTTTCTCATCAAAAAAGTCATACAACCGTGTATTTGGGCACCTAGCAGCTGCCCTTTGTGATGTTCAGGCTGCATTAAGTAAAAAATGTAATAGTGCCTTGCTAGCGTTCTTATAGTTTTGCTCCTGATAATTGATGTCCTTAAACCAATGTTTATCTTACATGCAGTCATAACCACTCGGCTTTCAACACTCAAATCTTGTTTCTCGCAAGTTCTTCTTCTATATTACCGTGATTAGTTGTCCGACCAGGAAGAAATGGTGCATGGCCGCCCCAAAAGCAGCTATGTGAATATTGTGCGATGCCACAAGCTAAGAAAAAAAACTATAAAAGTGCGCACGATAAAGGGAACGCCAAGAAAACCTCCCCAAAGCGATAGATACTGATAAAGGGTAAGCAGAGAAGCAATGGCAGCGCAATCACGTCTGGCACTTCCGAGATGGTGGATTAGCTACAAAGCTTAATTAGAGCGTTTCTAAGTAAGGAAAAGTTGTCGGGGAAAAACTTGAAGTCCTGGAATCAAAGGAGGAGTGCTTGGGAAAGGTTTAACGAGGAAACTAATCCCTCCGCAGAAAAATTAATCGGCTCGAGATTTCTGCGGGCCCCATGGACGAGTGGAAAAAGAAGAAAAAAAATGTTAATAATCGATGAAATTAATTTCTTGAGAGCTAATAAGTGAAAACAGAACAGTACAGTATCTCTCTGAGGCCTAGATCTGTTGTTGACGCTAGCGTCTCTTTAAAGAAAAATGGGATTTATAGTTGCCTTCAAGGGCACTATTTGAACGCTTCTTTACCAGTAAAATAAGCCAAATAACACCATATGAAGAGAGAACAGACACTCAAGCCAGTATTTAAAAATTGTTCACATGTTCTTCTGTATCGGGGAAAGGTTTTGCTAGAGGAAGGCAGTAACAGGAGGGAAAGGATCTAAGGTTGTAGATTTGATGAGCGGGTAAGATCACAAAGATCCAGGAGTCGCACGACTTAGCCGAAATAATAAACGCTCTAGGTAATCGCAGCTCAATGAAGGAAGCTCTTTTTACCATGTAGTACATACCGGCGGTGAACACCCGTTCTTTACTTGTAGGCGACGACATCTAAAGGTAGTCAACTGTTTCCGCAACAGTTGCCGTGCGAAAGGATACCTTTGCAGTTCCAGCCAGACGTCAACGGCATTGCTTCGCGCTGTATCCAGCGTTAATTCATAAGAGGTATCAATTAGAAACAGGCAGAGAATTATTTTATTACTGGGTTCAAATAATACGTTGTGACGGGAGGAGAAGAATAGAGAAGCATGGGCACAGTGGAAAGACTGGCGCAGACTAGCAATTGATTTATTTTAGAAAACAGACATGGGTAAGTACAAAAGACAAGGTTCCTTGAAAGAGATAACCATCTTGAAGGCAAACTTCGTGTGATATCGTCTCTGATTATCTTAACATTTTTTTGCTGGGTGCCACAAAAGTCGAGCTGACTCACATGCCTTGGGCTCCGCATGCCATGTGATTGGCTACAGTGATATCTCTGCTTTCCTTGTCCCTCGCGACAATTGTGGCTGGCGTGAACTTAAGATAGAATTTCTTCTTGGACGAGCAGCTCGAACAGTGTGCAGCCAAGGGGCCCGACAGGCTCGGGAGGAGGAGGAACAACTTTATTTACGTCATGGCCTAATGGCGTCATGACCTAATGGCGCCGTGACGGGGGCCCAGGCGGCAACTCAGCGGAGGATCTGAGGCCTTTGTCGCTCAAGAGCCGCCGAGACCTGCTGGACGGCCCAGGTTTGCACGTCACGGTCAGAGCATTCCGCCGCGACTCGCGGCTGCGGCGGAATCGTTATGCTTTTAGAAGCCTCGTCGGGGAATTTTGTGCAGTCCCATAGGATGTGCGTCAGAGTTGCCCTCTCCCGCTGGCACACGCGACACACATCACTTTCATATAAGTTTGGGTATAGATGAGGAATTTTTCCATGCTTGAGATGAGGATGAATCAGGGAAGAATAAATGTGTCTGATTGTGCCATACCTGCAGTCGAAAAGTAAACGCAAGAAGAAAATTAAACTAGGTGTTCAGCTACTGCTGCGTTGTTTTTCCCGTCGTGCAATGACCGGAGGTTTCAGTGCTTAACCAGAAAAATATTCGCACAAAAAAAGAATGAACAGTCAGAAATTTTTGCAGAAATGAATAATAGTCCTCCTAAACCTACCACTGGGAACAGCTTTCGGAAGTTCAGAAGCCAGTAGGAAATCGAGAAATATTTTTGTTACCTAGCTAGTACGCGCATTGCGCGTGCCGTGTTTCCCTTGAACACAGACGGACGCTCGGGATAGAAAAGCCTTTATTAGTACCGATCAGCCAGCTTATATAGCGTGACCGGTCGAGGGTGAGGGGACGAAGGAACGAAGGAAAGCGTGAGATACATGCGCTTGGCGTTCGCCACAGTGATAAGGCAGAGCGCTTACATTTTTCTTCCCCTAATAATAAAGTCGCTGTATTGGCTTCTTTTGGAGCGTGGAACGTCGCAGTGGCTCCGGCGTGCAGGGTTGCTGCGCTGACGCAGTTTCTTCCTGCTGCTGCCGCTGCGGATGGCCTTTTTTCTTCTTCCGCTGCTCACGAATTCGGCGGTCACGGACGTGACTGTTCCGTGGAGCCATTTTTCTCCTACGCAAAAGTTACGTGCATACACTGCAGCTCCAGGTAGAGGCGGTGACCATTCATCTGGCTGCGAGACTGAATCCGAAACAATGAGAGGGAAGCATGTGTCCAGACGAGACCGGAAACGATAACCAAGAAGTGCCACTGAAGGTGACTTGCCCGAGCTGTTAGACGTCCTTCTGTAAATAAAAGTAATCTGGAAATGTGGTTATCTAATCTTCCGGCCTCCATCTTCTTGAGGCCATTCTTTATCGTTCTGACTGCTCTTTCAGCCATCACATTCGACTGTGGGCGAAACACAGCCGTCCGAAGATGCGTTATTTTTTTCGTGAAAGTAGCGAATTCATGACTGGTGAACTGAGTTCCATTGTCAGAGACCACAGTCCTTGGAATGCCAAACCTGCTGAATATCTCGCGCAATCAATTCACTGTAGTTGTAGCGGTAGCATGCTTCATAGAGACTGCCTCAATCCACTTGCTGTGCGCATCCACTACAACGGGAATCATGCTTCCCGCAAATGGACCTGCGAAATCAACATGTATCCTGTACCACGGTTCTGGAGCAGTCGGCCAGCTCACTGGCGGTGCTTCGTGAGGCATAGGCAAGTTTGGAACAGTTTTGACATGTTGCTGCTAGTCGTTCTATGTCGCGGTCTAATCCTGGCCACCAAAATGATGATCTGGCAACTGCTTTCATGGCTGAATACTCCTGGTGTGATTTGTGCAGTAGGTGAAAAACACGATGTCCTGCTTCCTTCGGCACTATTACGCGGTGCCCCCAGTACACCAGTCCGTGGGAAAAAGACAGACCTTGTCTTTTATCGGAAAATGATGATGGTATGATGATGATGAATTTTTATGACGCGAGGCATCTATGGCCAAAGAGCGCCATGACACAAGGTGAAAAATGAAATAATACTCATCATCTATACATCTTGCAGTCGACGGCCAGCCATACTTTGTCCACTGCGCAACCATTTTCTGTTCCATGTCATTTGCAGTTAATTGCATCAGTTCATCAAATGACATGGTTTCGCCTTCTAATCCTGCTAGAGTAAGAATGTAATCAGGGGTATCGTCTGGTTGCAACTCTGTCATAGGTTGTGGCAGTCGACTCAGGGCGTCGGCATGCAGAAGTTGCTTACCCGGCAACTACTGGAGCTTGTGACGGAAATCTCTGAGGAACAGAGACCAACGTTGTATGCGTGCGGCTGCAAGCGATGGGGTTGGTCGATCTGCCCTCAGCAACCCCAGGAGAGGTTGCGTGTCGGTAGCAAGTGTGAACTCTCGACCTACGAGAAAATCCCCGAACTTTGTTACGTCAAATACAAGGGCAAGGACTTCGCGTTCGAGTTGAGAGTAATTTCTTTGAGCCTTTGTTAAGGTTCGCGAACGGAAGCCTATGGGCTTGTTCACCTTGTCATATGTGTGGAATAGCACGGCGCCAATCCCATGTTGCGACGCGTCACACTCCAGCTTGAGGTCTGCAGCCGGATTGAAATGGGCAAGTACCCCTGCCCGATGAAAACTTTGCTTAGCTTGCATAAATGCTGCCTTTTGCTCATTTTCCTAAATTCATCGTGTGTTCTTCTCTAGCAGCTTGTACAAAGGTGCAAGGACGGATGATAAATTCGGCATGAACTTTGCGTAAAATGTAATCATGCCCAAAAACGCGCGCAGCTCCTGCACATTTTGCGGACAAGGAGCTTGCATGATTGCTTCGATATGCTGCTCTGTCGGATGTAAACCCTCACGGTCAATTCGGTGACCCAAGTAGCAAACCGACGCCTGACGATATTTACATTTGTCTGGTCTGAGCTTAACCCCGTGCTCCTGGAGGCGCTGGAGCCCAAGCCTTAATTATCGGTTTCGCTATGTTTTTTCGATATTAGTAAATTGTCGAGGTAAGCCTGGAGACCTGATATGCCTTGCAATGCAGTGTCGATTTTGCTTTGAAAAATTGTAGGCGCGGAAGTTATACAGGAAGGCAAGCGGTTGTAGCAGAACAACCTCAGCTGCGTATTGATAACGAACAGTTTCTTGGACTGGTCATCGAGAGGGGTCTGATTATAGCCGTCACGCAGGTCGAGCGTGCTGAATTGGTCGCCGTCACTCAAAGACGCAAAAATATCATCAATAAGAGGTAGCGGGTATTACTCCAGCTCGCATGCAGGGTTTAGGGTTACTTTCAAATCTGCGCAGGTGCGAACGGGGCTATCCTTATTCAGTACCGGCACAATTGGTGTAGCCCACTCTGCGTGTGTTACAGGGGACAACACTCCGATGGTTTCAAGCTTTTCAATCTCTTTAGATACCTTGTCGCGCCAAGCAAATGGAAGAGAACGGGCCTTAAAGAATTTTGGTGTGGCTCCTTTAAGTTGCAGATTCACTGGTGGTCCGCCTATCAGGCCCAATTCTGTGCTGAAAACGTCTTGTAAAATCGGGATCACGACGTCGACACTTGATGCACAGTTCTTCCCGTAGCGCTCGCCCAGCTTCAACCCAATGTTAAGGACTGACGACCAGGTGTTGCCGAGTTTTGATATGAAGTCGCGTCCGCAGAGGCTTGGTCCTGAGCAGTCGATAACAATTAATGAGCCCTCGACGATAGTCCCGTTGTACAAGACAGGCATATCCAGCTGCCCCAGTACTGGCAAGGTCCCTAGGTATGAGGAAAGTTTTATGTGGCATGGTGACAATGGTGGCCACTGTTTCTTGTGCTGCTCAAAAAGTTGCCTAGGCACAACACACACTGCTGAACCAGTATCGACAATCATCGGTACATCGCTGACAGACCAAGTGAACGTTCGGCGAATCGGAGGTTCCAACTGAGATTTTCGAGACGCAACCAAAGTCCAGACGTGCATGCTCTCGGAAGCATCATCCAAGGTTTCTTCTGTTGCATTTAAGGCTTCACTTGACCTGCTTCGAGCATGGGTTCTCTGGCGTTCCTTGCTGACACCGCTAAGGCACTTTTTTGCAAGGTGCCCGAACCTGCCGCAGCGGTAGCATCGAGCTTTCATCCAGCTACACGCGTTTCCATTGTGTTTAGTGCTTTCACACCAACCACACTCTAATACCGGCTCGTCACAGATCCGTCACCGTACGCTTATCTTCATTACGGTTTTCAAGTCCGAAGAAATTCCGTTGGCGTCCTTTTTTGCTGCCTCACAGCTAAGCGCCATTGCTTCGGCTTCCTTCAGGGTGAGGTCTGTTTTCGCCAGCAGCTGCTTTTGCACGGCACTTGATCTGACGCCGCCTACTATACTGTCGTGAAGCATTCCATCGAGCATGCTTCCGAAGTTGCAGCCATCCGCTATTTGGCGAATTTCAGCAATGAATGTATGAACAAAATCACCTTAAAACTGGCGCTGGTCGAAAAAGCGGAAGCTCTCTGTTTCGTTGCGTTTGGGTGAAAATACGCACTTCGGACTTCAATTATACTTCTTCGTACTTCAGCGCATTTGGCTTTTTCGGTGCAACTTTCCCTGAAAGTACTCGTGCTGTGCGTATGCTCAGTGCAGAAATGAGCAACGCCCTCTTCTTCGTTGAATCTTGGATTCCAGTAGCTTCGAAGTAGGCTTCAACTTTCGTACGATACGCCCTACAGCTGTCCCTGCGGTCGTCATACTCGGGAAGCTGGGGATGTGCCATGGCCGAAATGGTTGTGTCCAGCGACTCAGCCTTGACCGTCGTTTCAGGTTAGCTCTCGTCTTGGGTTCGCTTTGAGCTCCTTGCCACTTGCCGTGCTCCTTGCCGTGCTTCCCTGGAATACAGACGGACGCTCGGGATAGAAAATCCTTTATTCGTACCGATCAACCAGCTTATATAGCGTGACTGGCCGAGGGTGAGGGGAGGAAGGAACGAGAGAAAGCGTGAGAGACGTGCTTGGCGTTCGCCACAGTGATAAGGCAGAGCATTTACAACAATTTTGGACACGCTAAAGGCAACAGCTGCGTCCTAGATGACACAAATAAAAATGCTTCAAGAAAATGTAATTGAATATTTGAACATCGCTCAGTTTCTGGCAATGCCTTTCTGGCGCAGTTCTGACGGAAATGAAAAAAGTGACAACGCTTCAAATGGCGTTATCAAAGCGATTTCCACTGTAGTAAAAGACTTGTCCCAAGGCAGGCAACGTCTGCTAGTGATGAGAGAGCCTGGTGGGTGTAGGTTTGAAGAGCAAGCCAGTCGCTCGATGTGTGTGCGTCAATCACTGGTTGCATCCAGTACCTTCCAGACCAGCGCATTAGAGGAATGTTAGAAGAGTTATTTATAAACCAGCCTCGTGTGAGGAGTCATTACATGGACAGAGAGGGTCTAAAAAAGTGGCCTCGCAAGATACATCGCATCCTGGGCCTTCTCACGAACTGTGCAGGGGCAAACACTCTTGTGCGCTGCGTTTCGGAGCAGCTTATGCTACGGTAGTGGTGACGTTTTAAAAGCAGTGTGCTAAAAATGTTCCTTGAATGTCCTCTTACTATATCCTGTATTTTTTGTCTACCTAGACAGGAGAAAAGGAAACTTCACGGCCAGAGCCCATTGAGTTGCAAGAATGTCTTCGTTGTATAAAGCGTTAAAGTTGCAAGCTGTTGCACGAGATGACTTCAAATAAGGTGCATATGTTGTAAAATAAAAACTTCAACCCTTCTTCTTTTTCTTCTTCTTTTTCTTCTTCTTCTTCTCCTCCTCCTTCTCCTTCTTCTTCTTTTTTTTCTTCTTCTTCTTTTTCTTCTTCTTCTTTTCCTTCTTCTTCTTTTCCTTCTTCTTCTTCTTCTTTTTCTTCCTCTTCTTCTTCTTCTTCTTCCTTTTCTTTTTCTTAATCTTCTTCTTTTTCTTCTTCTCCTCCACCTTCTTCTTCTTCTTCTTCTTCTCCTCCTTCTCCTTCTTCTTCTCCTCCTTCTTCTTTTTCTTCTTCTTTTACTTCTTCTTCTTCTTCTCCTCCTCCTTCTTCTTCTTCTTCTTCTTCTTCTTCTTCTTCCTCCGCGGCACGGAACTTTTTTAATGCTCGCTACAAACGCACACCATAAATACATAGAAGTTAAAAACGAGGCGAAAAATTAAACTTATTGGACATAGCACTCATGCCTGTTCGATCTCAATAAACCATTGACTCCACAACTGGTACAGAACTGCGACCGGCTGATCCACTGGTTACAGCTCTCCAAGAAATCGCGAAAGCTACGATAAAATAAAGGACAAACAATGAACAGACAACTCGTATCGCCACGTCTTTGTCTAGTTCTCTCCCTTAGCGATTAGTGCCGTTTTGCGCGTAATACGCTGCCGGTTTTTTGCGCACACATGTTATTAGCTGTATCGATGCCATCCTTATGTTGCTGGCCAGGTTCGGAGCAGTTTTGCAAATAAAATGGTTCGCGATTTTAATATCCACCGATGAGGAAATGCATGGCAATCACTGTTGCTGCTCTTCTCTCTACAGAGTATAGTAGGTGTACCGGTCGGGCAGGTAGCGGTGGCCAATGGTCAAATGGCACAGGCCCAAAGACCAAGTGCTTCCGTTAGCGCTGCAATAGGGCAGCAAAAAGCCGACAGAAAAGAACTTCAAAAATAAACGGGGGTAGCGGGAGATTCAGGGAGGGGGGACGTCTATAATGCAACTGCAAGTCTGCCGTTAGGAAGCCAGAATGCCTCTAACGCGCTGTTGCTCCAGCAGAGGCGAGCGGAGTTGAGCGGCGGTGAAATATCCGCTCCAGGGAGCACACTGGGCGGAAAAACCGCAGCGAGAGAGAAAAGGGGAAAGCGAACGCCGGCTGGGGGAGCCGGACGATAATGCTGGGTCGATATTTGCCTCCAGCGCATCCCCCCTTTGGTATTAATCAAAGACGCCCTATACTGGGCATGTGGCGCGCTTGTCTCTTGTTATCCCATTGCCCTTCCTGCTTCTCTTCTCTGTTGTGCAGTTTCTTTTATCTCCTTGTGATCAGTCCCCGTGCCGCTTCATTTAATCTGCGAATCCTTCCGTGTAGTGTGCGATGTCAGTGCACGTTAAAGAACCCCAGGTGGTCGAAATTTTCGGAGCCCTCCACTACGACGTCCCTCATAGCCTGAGTCGCTTTGGGACATTGAACCCCCGTAAACTCGTAAACCCAAAAAGCCTTCCACACAAAATTCCGTCGTCTTGAGCGTATAATTAGGTTATTGTGCTCACGTGTCTTTGAGTGACAAACACGTGACTTTCCGTTTCACAATGTTATTGTAGTGGTTAAGCACTGCGTTACACTGACCGACCGGTTTTCGTTCGTTTAGAGAAAGGAAAGAGGGAAAGATAAAAGTTGTTCCCAGCGGGGGCGGAGAGAAGGAGAGTGCGCTCTCGTTGTGGCGCCCAGTGTGTTAGACGGGCGTGCGCACTGTGCTCATTCTACTATGGTACACACTTCCTTCCGCCTTAACGGTCGGGAGGACGGCGGGCACGTGTGGATGTACGTTCGCTTAATTGTTCCAGCTGATTTACTGTATAGGCTCGCGTAGCACATGCAGTAACTGTATTGTGAGCATCTGAATTATGAGGAAAAGCAGCGGTTATAGCACCGTATCTCACGTCTGTCGCCATGCTGTCGCACGTCTTCGGTGCATTGTGCGCCGCTCGTTAAAGCTACCGCTTTAATGAGACCGACTCGCAAGCACTGCACAGCGACGTTAAACCGTGAAGTAAACTTCGCTCAGAAAGCAATTCAACGTCCTCCTTCTGGACCCTTCCGAGCAGATACACGGGCTCGGTTACCATTCGGCACTTGATGCGCACGCGAGCCGATTGGCATTGTTCCACATTCCTAGGCAAAGCATAAGAATTTCATCTGCGTCAGATGCAGCGTCAACCACAGGCCATTTGACACCATGCTGCCCGCGGTTGTACATAAGGCATCGTATCTGCGTAAAGGCTATCCGAGAGGAAATCATCTGGCTTCACTGTCATGCTTCTACAAGTTTTTTTCCTGAAGAGCAGGATCTCTCGTCTGTCGGTAACGAGGTTTCCGAAGTCGTTGCTGTAGGGCTCACGGGGCTCGCCGCATGTCTGCTACGACTTGCACGCCGCTAATTGAAAGTCCCGTTTCGATGACACCCGCTGACAGGCATCGCACAGCGCCGTTGAACCGTCAAGGAAATCTCGCGCAAAACCACTTCAATGGAAGAGTAGCATTGGGCGCGCGCGCTGCTCTCATAATTCCGCTCCTCTTCTCAGCTCATTTTCGCCGCCACCTTCCACCTTTCACGGCAGCCACTCACCGAGTTGTTGGTGCGGCAACCACCCGCATGATGCGCATTTCTCCGCTCTGGGTTTTTCCGGGGGAGGATTTGCCGCCATCCATTTTTCCACTTGTCAGCCGTGGCAGGCGGTTCTCGGAGCCTTCAGAGGTCACCGCCGACAGACATCTTTTTCTGACATGGAGATTCTAGCGCTACTCAGTTAAAGGGCTAGAAGAAATGCGCGAAAGAATAGAGTAAACATAAAAAAAGGTTTGGTTTGGTTTATGGGGGTTTAACGTCCCAAAGCGACTCAGGCTATGAGAGACGCACTACCACCTGGGGTTCTTTAACGTGCACTGACATCGCACAGTACACGGGCCTCTAGAATTTCGCCTCCATCGAAATTCGACCGTCGCGGCCGGGATCGAACCCGCGTCTTTCGGGCCCGTAGCCGAGCGCCATAACCACTCAGCCACCGCAGCGGCTAAACTTAAAAAGAAACCTAAACCACTGAAGCAAAGCGCTAAGATGCTCTGTCAGCTCCTGAGGCGGCGTTCTGAATGTGCTCACGCACCTACCGAGGAAATATAGATGGAACATCGAAGGCAAGACTTCTACCACCGTGTCTTTGTCTATGCTTGTTTGGTTTCGCATATTTTCCTTTAATCTTGCTCTTAGTGGGCTTTCTCTCTTCCTTTCAGGAATATTTTTGTGCTGAAACCTTAAACAACGTCTTGATAAAAGCACCCACTACACTACTCTGACTTTCACATCATATGCACAAATCTTGCCAGAGCTCACTGCTGTGCGGATCACTGGCTTCCCTGAATAAGAACTCTAGCGCCTTCTCTTCTCATCTTTGTATCATGCGTGCGGCCACTTCTTGGTTTTTCCGGTCCACTGTCGCCAAGTTTCAAAGCGTACCGAGATGGCGAAAAACAAATAAATGGATACTTGAAAGCCGAGGAAGCAAGCTTGATGACTAGTTACTTGAACGAATTTCGCAAACAATCTTCGAAATCCAGACTATGTTAGAAGCAAGGAATTGCTTTGTGACGCAGGGACGTAATGCGTGCGTGTGGCATTTGTGATCCTTATTAATTTGATTGCAGCACATAAATACTTACTACCTAGCCTGCTGGCATGAAAAAACGTGATCACACGTACCCACGCGAAACAAAAGTTTTGTCATTTGTGCAGGTATATTCGCACCTGTTTCTTGTCGAGAACAGAGTGCGCGAGCAGTTGAAAAGAAAGCACAATTTAGCCTTCTCCATGAAAACAAGTTTGTAAGAAGTTTTACGGTCAGGAAAAAGAAAGGAATCAAGAGTAAAAAGGGCTTTTTTCTGTTATCTCTATGGCCAGATGTTTGGTTTCCGCCCGCAGAGGTCCGCTCAAGATGTTCTGCTTCAACTCGACCGAGAAATTTTCAACCCTGTCGAATATTCCTTCAACGATAAGGCAGTACTCGCCCTTGACTTGAAGGGGGCTTTCGACAATGTTACACACGAACTCATCCTGCAACATCTCTCCCAAACGAGCTGTGGACATAACACGTTTCAGTACATCAAGCAATTTCTCTCGGATCGACGAAGTTTCATCCGAATACAAGACGAAGAACACGGCCCATATAAACTGGGAACGAGAGGAACCCCACAGGGTGCGGTCCTCTCGCCATTACTTTTCAATCTGGCCATGATGAAACTCCCGGCTCAGCTGGCGAAGGTCGAAGGCATCCAGCACGCGCTGTACGCCGACGACATAACCATCTGGGCCAAACACGGATCGGTTGGGGACATTGAGGCCAACCTGCAGCAAGCGGCGGAGATTGTGGACGCTTACGCCCGCCACTGCGAACTTCAGTGCTCACCGTCCAAATCCGAATTTGTGCACATTCGCCCGTCGCTTCAGTGCGCCACCAAAATGGAACTATCTCTGGCCAGCGGCCCGATACCCGAACACGATGAGATTAGAGTACTTGGTCTCCTTATCCACAAACATCGACGGGCTGATACCACACTAGCAAAACTGCGCAAGGTGGGGGACCAGGTGGGCCGGATGGTCCGCCGGGTTTCCAACAAACGCGGGGGGTTACGGTGCAGAGACGCTTTGCGGCTGGCGCATGCATTCGTGACCAGTCGAGTCCTCTACTCGACTCCTTACCTCCACCTGCGCAAGTTTGATGAGAACGCCCTCGAAGTGATTCTCAGAAAGATGTACAAGCGTGCCCTCGATCTCCCGATCACCACATCCAACCAGCGTCTCATGGGCCTGGGGATGGTTAACACATTCGCGGAGCTCCGGGAGGCGCACTTGACAAATCAATACACAAGGCTTTCAAAAACGCCGTCGGGTCGCCGCCTATTAGTCCAACTACACTTCCACCACCCAACACTTACGGAAGAGCGCGTACGCATTCCTGAAATCTGGAGATACGCCCTGCACGTCCGCCCTCTTCCGGCCAACATGACACGTGACGACCACAGTGGCAGGCGCCTTGCGCGGGCGGAGGCACTGGCCCGTCACTATGGGAACAAACATGGCATCTTCTACGTGGACGCCTCAGGCCCTCACCATGGGGGGTGGTACGCGGCCGCAGTCGTCCACCAAAAAATCGTGGTGAATGGCCTAACGTTCCGAGCTCAAGACATAACACATGCGGAAGAAGTTGCCATCGCGTTAGCCGCCGCAGACCAGGAGTCGCGAGTGATCGTCACCGACTCTAGAGGGGCCTGCAGAAATATTAAACAGGGGTACATTCCTCTCTTTGCGCATCGCATCCTTCAAAACAGTAACTACCTCGGGGCCCCCGCGTCTCGAACGATTGTATGGGCTCCAGCTCATATGGGCCTCGAAGGCAATGAAACGGCAGACGCCGCCGCCCGCGCGCTCACTCTCCGGGCAACGCCTTCAGACCCTTTGGATACGGATCCCGAACCCAATCCGGCCCTCACTTTTCGAGAAATTACTGAATTATTTCAATTCGGCCATGAAATTTATCACAAGCCTTGTAAGGGCCTCACAAAGGTGGAGGAACGCGCTCTCCTCCGCCTTTACACCAAAACGCTGCTGTGCCCGGCAGTTTTAAAACACTTTGATCCTGCCTGTACAGTAGAATGCCCACACTGTGCGGAGAAGTCTTCGGACATCTTTCACATGGGGTGGGCATGCCAGTCAACCCCGAACCTCGCCCCCAAACCCAACCCCACCCGGGAGGACTGGGAGGCAGCCCTGCTCGGCTGCTCGGACCTAGCAAGCCGGAAGGCCCTGGTCCACCGAGCCCGAGTCGCGGCGGTCGTCAATGGGCTCCTGTAATGAGGAGCCCACCTAGAGATTGCGAGAGGTTGCTCCGGCTACCTCAAGCTTCCTCCCTGAAATAAAGTTTTTCACACACACACATGGCCAATAGTTCACAAACTTAGTTTCGATTTTCTGTAGACTAAGCAACCTGTCCTAAGATAATTTCTTTTTCCTCTAAATAACGTCTTCAAAGGACATGGCAAAAGATTTTAGACTTTTAGCCAGATACATTTTAAAGAAACGGTTTCTTACAAAAATTTCTGATCGAGAGGTAGAGGTTGCATGTATATGTCTGCTAGACTCCATTGTTCAGATTAGAAACAATCTTTTTCGCAAAAAAAATGGTCTAGAAAAGTAATCCGGCAAACTCATGCGAATACTGATTCCTTACGTAGAAAATATAGAAGCTTCACAGTATATTGCACCAAAATAGAGGATTGTGACTTCCACAATCTGTGAATTGGCAGGTGTAGCATGACAAATTGAAATGAAAGCCTTTTGCGATTACAGACCACACCTTACTAGAGTGGTCATAATAAACTCTTACACACCTCAAACCAAAAATTTAATTTAATTTAAAATTCGACATTTCGGAGCCGGCTCGGCTCCTTCATCAGGGGTGACTGGGGACAGTGGCTAGAGTCTATAAGTATGCGTAAGTATGCTTACGTAAGTACGTCGGGTATTAATTAAGTTTTTGGGTAGAGATGTGTAAGAATTTATTATGAGTCATAAAACCCAACCAGAGAGGCAAATCTGTCAAAATATTTGGTTTTAAGTCTTCCTAGTGTATTGCGCGCATAGAAAGAAGACAGAAGCACAATCGTACTTCACGCCAAAGATTAAATAAAGCACAAAAATTAAGGCAAGAAATCAGATCGCAAAAAAAACACACATGATCTTTACATCATTGTTTATTCACTTTTTCTTCATAGTGCTTTTCGTTGCGCACATTAGCATAGACAGAATGAAAAGCTGGTCACATTTATTTTTATTACTCTGGCGTGAGAAAAACATTACTCACCGCTGTTTTAGTAGCTGGCGCGCCATTCTGCCTGTTTACATCGCGTGTGTGCCGTACGACGTGTTTTATGAGGCCATCTGAGGCGCAGATGCGTGGCGGGAAGTATGATTTCGGTCGCTGCACGGTGCCCTTCGTGCTGCTTGCTATGTCTTTCGTGGCGTGCCGGAAAAAATCAACCCACGCAATTTTTTTTGTTTCAAGTTTTAGCAGTTCTGCCTTCTTTATTTTTGTTATTTTTGCGGCATAAGGTTATGCTGAGTCCCGCAAGTCGCGTGTCATCGTGACGCCTTCCACTGCACGATCCTTCGAGTTTTGGTGGGGCTTTATTTCTTTCTTTATACACACTGCAGCTTGGACGGCATCGCGCCCCGCTTTTATTCATCTATTCTAAGTTAGCGGACGAACAACAAAAAGTATTCTTGAATAAATTAGGCTTTTTCTGAACGAATGAAGGAACATTTCCTAGGGCAGATGATTATCAGCTTTCCTTAGAGAGGTTCGGGGCTGGATACAAAAGAGTAACTGCCCAGCGCGGTTGATGTCAGTCGCGCGTGTAAACACCAAAACAGAATAGGCGACTCCTTGATTACTGGGAGTTTACTCGAATGAATACAACTTTTACGATAAAATACTGTGTGTTGTATCCAGATATAATGATGCTTCCTTGTACTGCGCCGTGTAAGAGGTTACGGAACACGGCCGCCGTGGTAAGGTCACTATGTTTCGTGGTCTCACCGCAAAAGGCATGCAAGCCAGACTGGTGTCAGTAAGGTCATTCGCCGGTGTATCGAGAAGTCCAGTAACTTCAAAAATAGTTTTCTGTTTTTAAGGTATAAATGCATTCAACAGCTGCGTTTTTGCCTTTGTCAAACGACTGTTTCTCACCCGACCGTCCGCCCACTCCTCGAGAAAACTCGAGGAAATAAAACACACGGTGGTGGTGGTGGTGGTGGTAGTGGTTTTTTATTAAAATAATAGTAAAAAGGAAGGAAAAGATTTTTGCTAGCCCCGGCATCTGCCATCGATACTGAAGCACCTGAGCTGGGGCAGCGGAAATAAAGGACAGCAGGAAGAAAACAGAAAACACAGGCGGAAAGGTTTAGGTGTCAGTACGAGTGTGACTCACGTCTCCTAGGTGGCAGTAACGGTAGTAGTGGGAACGCGGTACACGGAGGGTGTTTCCGCCGACTCCGGCAGACGACCCTGATGCTTCCTTAACGCTGCGTAGAGGTCGCAGAAGCTTATGCAAAGTCACTCGCTAGTGTAACAGTTGGCTTGCAAATCATGAGACTAGGGCAACGACAGCAAACACAATTAGGAAAGCAAAGATTTATAGAAAAGACACCGTGCGAGAACTAAAGTTTAACCGCTTATGAATGCCCAATATTCTCGAGAGGTGACCAAAGTGAGATTGCTTGAAAACGCTGCTTCCTTTTACCGTTGCGTTTTCCTACGGTTCTGTCAGTTGAGTTTTTGAAGCCAAAAGCTTCACTACGCTAGGTAAAGCAGTCGTCGCGTAGGCCGGAGAATGACCTTCAGCCCAACCACGTTAGCCGTGTATGACCATATGTGGTAGTTATGGTTTCGAACACTTTACCCCTGACCTTGAGCCATAACCTTTAGTTGACATTTGACATTCGGTGACCTTTCGGTTGACCTTTGACCTTAAAGGGGCTGTGAAGGGGGCTCTAATAAAGTTGCGGCATGCCTGGGATTTTGAAGCACGCCGCCTCACGACTAGTGTCCAGCAAGGATTTTTTTTTTAATGGGCTTTGTAGAAGCTGAGTTATTTGTAGTTACAATTTGAATTTCATCGTCTTCGCGCCTTTCCCTTTCCTCTCGTCACTTTTTGCACGCTGGAAGGTAGGCGTTCCTTCGCCGACCCCCCTCTGGGAGCGGAGCTTCCCGACCCGCCGGAGATAAGCGGCTTATTGGCCGCGGCCAAGGTAGCGGCCTGACGTCTGAAAGAATCTAACCAATGGCCACCACTTACCTTGTCTACGCAGATGCGGGGGACGTAGGAGGGTGCGAGCATGAAAAAGTCGCCGGGAAGGGCTCGCCAACTTTGACGCGTGATTGTGGGTCGTCTGCTGCGTGTAGGAGAGTATTATTTGGCTCTGGTTTTCATGGCAACACGATGCAGTGATTAAGTGAGTTAATGCGCTCTCCTCGGGAGACGTTTCAGAGTCCCTTTAAGAACATGCGATGGGGTGATGTTGGCCACGTGGTGACATCCAACAGGGGTGTCGTAACACCATGTGATACCACGTCATAGCCGTGTGGTAATGTCGGTATATGTAGAACGGTTGTCGCGAGCGTGTAGCGGAGCTGCCATGGGCGAGCCTCTGACGCTTACCAAGAGTGTTTGCTTATCGCTGAATTACAGGTTTTGCCAAGTTAAGCCACTGCCAGTTTTTTTTTATATGCTTGAACCTCTTCGAAGCACTTGTTCGTTGCGTATGCCCCCGCTGCTTACCGGCGTTGCAGAGCAGTTCCTTGTGCCAAACAGCATGCTGCTGCGAGAGCAACAAACAAGCTCACCCGAGTCGTCACCATCCGGACGTGCTTCTCGTGGGCTAAAACTCGGCGAAGGGCTATGGGCGCTGCCTTTGGAAGTGATAGTTCCTGAGAAGGCCTTGGAATAATAATAATAATTGGTTTTTGGGGAAAGGAAATGGCGCAGTATCTGTCTCATATATCGTTGGACACCTGAACCACGCCGTAAGGGAAGGGATAAGGAAGGGAGTGAAAGAAGAAAGGAAGAAGGAGGTGCCGTAGTGGAGGGCTCCGGAATAATTTCGACCACCTGGGGATCTTTAACGTGCACTGACATCGCACAGCACACGGGCGCCTTAGCACAAAAGTAGTTTACCACAACGGAAGCGAAAACCTGTCCAGAGGCCTATAATTGTGATGCACTGCCCTGTTCTTTGGCCCAGCGTTGTGATATTTCTCTTGCACTTGTTGCTTTGTAATTCTCAGCTGCACCTTCTACTCTCATAAGTGACCGCATACTACGAAAAACCACGCCATCATTCGGCAGCGACGCCAAAAAGGAGAAAAAATTTGGCAAAGACATTGAAGCTCCGCCGTAAGGGCATAACGCGATGGCGTAGTGGGTTAGACTTCATTCTGAGCCGTTTGACACCTTTCAACGCAATTTTTTTTCATTTTTTAATTATTGCAGTCATTTATTTCTCAATTTCAAGCTCTAAATTTTTTTAAGTAGCATCAACAAGCACCGGCTTTTCATTCTGAGCATTTTGGCCCCTTTGAACCGCCTTTTTTCATTTCTGTTTTCATTCATTATTTCTTTAACTAAAATGAATCAATGAATTAGATTGATTTCATTAATTCGTCATCGCCTATCGCACACCAATCAATGATCAATCGCTAGAAACAAAAATTACGATGATATGATTTTTTTTGCGCAGCCACCGATTATTTCCGACACGCGGTGCCGACCACTACTACGCCGACTGCATTTCGACCAAACGAGCTGTATACACTTTCGCGTAAAAAAGATAATGCCAGGGCAGAAGGATGCACAAGTCTGCAGCTCACTGAGGCACCTCCTCATCGTATGGTAAACTCAGCGGAAAAGGCGGCGAAGAATACTAACTGGAAGACTGGCACAGGAACGCCAGACCACCTGCCGCGGTGACTCAGTGGTTAGAGCGCTCGGCTGTTGAAAGAGAGTACCCGGGTTCGAACCCGGCTGCGGCGGCTTTGTTTCAATGGAGGCGAAACGCTAAGGCGCCCGTGTGCTGTGCGATGTCAGTATACGTTAAAGATCCCCAGGTGGTCGAAATTTTTACGGAGTCCTCCACTGCGGGTACCCATTCTCTTCCTTTCTTCTCTCAGTCCCTCTTTTACCCTTTTGTTACGGCGTGCTTCAGGTGTCCGCTGAGATGCGAGACAGATACTGCACTATTTCTTTTCCCCAACAACCAGTTTAATATTTTTATTACGCGAGCCATGCAAGTACGAAATAATAATAATTGGTTTGGGGGGAAAGGAAATGGGGCAGTATCTGTCTCATATATCGTTGGACACTTGAACCACGCCGTAAGGGAAGGGATAAAGGAGGGAGTGAAGGAAGAAAGGAAGAAAGAGGTACCGTAGTGGAGGGGTCCGGAATAATTTTGACCTCCTGGGGATTTTTAACGTGCACTGACATCGCACAGCACACGGGCGCCTTAGCGTTTTGCCTCCATAAAAACGCAGCCGCCGCGATCGGGTTCGAACCCGGGAACTCCGGATCAGTAGCCGAGCGTCCTAATCACTGAGCCACCGCGGCGGGTACACAAGTACGAAATAATAATAATAATAATAATAATAATAATAATAATAATAATAATTGGTTTTGTGGAAACAAAATGGCCCAGTATCTGTCTCATATATCGTTGGATACCTGAACCGCGCCGTAAGGGAAGGGATAAAGGAGGGAGTGAAAGAAGATAGGAAGAAAGAGGTGCCGTAGTGGAGGGCTCCGGAATAATTTCGACCACCTGGGGATCTTTAACGTGCACTGACATCGCACAGCACACGGGTGCCTTAGCGTTTTGCCTCCATAAAAACGCAGCCGCCGCGGTCGGGTTCGAACCCGGGAACTCCGGATCAGTAGCCGAGCACTCTAACCACTGAGCCACCGCGGCGGGTCCGAAATAAAAATCGAAAATTGGTTTTGAAAATTGGTTTTTGAGGAAAGGAAAGGGTGCAGTAATTGTTTCGCATATCTCGGTTTACACCCGAACCGCGCTTTAAGGAAAGGGTGGAAGGGGGAGTGAAAGAAGAAAGAGGAAAAGAGGTGCCGTAGTAGATGGCTCCGGAATAATTTCGACCACCTGGGGACATGAATACCTATCCAAATTCTGATGGCCGATGAAGCACGCCAGAAGAAACTTGCATGCAGAGTTGTGCGTCTATCTCTCGGACTATGCGGTTAAGCCACAGCCTGTTTCGTGCACCTCAGTGAAATACGGGCGTCTTTGCGTTTCGCCTCCGCCGAAACACAGCCGCTGCGGTCGGATTCGAACCCGACCGCGGCGGCTCTGTTTCTATGGAGGCGAAACAAAAAGGCGCCTGTGTGCTGTGCGATGTCAGTGCACGTCAAAGATCCCCAGGTGGTCGAAATTATTCCGGAGTCCTCCACTACGGCACCTCTTTCTTTTTTTCTTCTTTCACTTCCTCCTTTATGCCTTCCCTTACGGCGCGGTTCAGGTGTCAGCCGATATTTGAGACAGAAAGTGCGCCTTTTCCTTTCCCCAAAAGCCATTTTATTATTATTTCAGTAAAATACCAGCCGAATGGCGCCAAATCCCTCGACCCAATTACGACATTTGTTATTACCTACATGAAGTTACGACGCTGCGGTTCTCCTGTTTTAGTTCCCATGGCAATCACTGCGACTGAATCGAGAGGACGAGAACCTCTGCGCATGCCGTGTGAAAAGCATGGAAGCAGCGCATCAGATTAAGACTACTGTCGACAGGGCAAAGAAACAAATTATTTATTCCATACTTGCTTCGCAACATAAGTAGAAGAAACAAAGCAAACAAGAAAGAGACAAAAATCGCGCAAGCATAAAGCGCGAACAAAGCAAGACCAAAACGAGCTATAAGTATGAGACAAGCGCTCATGTATTCACAGTCAGTGGTCAAATAAACACAGTTCCTAAAGGAACAGAGCCACTGACAGGTTATTGACACACATGTGATTGTGTTTGTGAATGCCGTAGGAGCAGGTGTTTATTGTACTGGGTTCGCTCGAGACCACATGGGGTTAAAGGATGGAGAAATGTGAATATTGTATGCCTCTGAAATGAGTCTGGAACGTGCGCACTAATACACAGCCCAAACGCCAATCAGCACGCAAGCAACTTAGAGTGGGCAGATTAGCTAGTAATAGAGTTGTTTCATTCCGTTAAGAAGCATTTTTAGGTGTCATATGATAAAGTAGGTTATGACTGGGCCCACTTGTGAATGATGTGTGATGTGTCGTGCGGGACATGCACTCGGTTTTCCATCGTCCTACCGTCTTAGACCCGCCGCGGTGGCTAAGTGGTTAGGGCGCTCGACTACTGATCCGGAATTCCCGGGTTCGAACCCGACCGCGGCGGCTGCGTTTTTATGGAGGAAAAACGGTAAGGCGCCCATCTGCTGTGCGATGTCAGTCCACGTTAAAGATCCCCAGGTGGTCGAAATTATTCCGGAGCCCTCCACTACGGCGCCTCTTTCTTCTTTTTTTCTTTCACTCCCTCCTTATCCCTTCCCTTGCGGCGCGGTTCAGGTGTCCAACGATATATCAGACAGATGCTGCGCCATTTCCTTTCCCCAAAAACCAATTATTATTATTATTATTATTATTATTATTATTATTATTATTATTATTATTATTATTATTATTATTATTATTATTATTATTATTATTTCCTTAAAATAAATTTTCATTTCACTTTTCTTCTCTTACGGCCCGGTTCGGGTGTCCACCGAGATATCTGAGACAGGCACCCTTTCCTTAAATTGTCCAACGGGCCACGCGTTGAGCCGAACGGGCGATGGCGTTCCGTGCATTCCTTGGCAACGCTGCGACACGCTGTCGCGTCTCACACTTAAAGACGATGCTTAAGCGTCCTCCAAATTTTTTCCCTCAAAACAGACTACCTGGCACACAGAAGTTCAAATAAGCTGGAAATAAGTGCCAGAATCTTTTCGGCTCCATCGAGCGAAACTCGGGGATCTAGGCATTATCGAGGCGAAATCCACCTTCCGTGCCTGAGCCTAGAGCGGCCCGCCCTACATCTCATAGTGGAGAAACTGCTTTTTTTTAACAATCCCAGCAATATAATATTTCAGACGTCTTAAAACTCGAAAAGCCCGCTTGCACAAGTTATTAGATTAAGCCACAATTTCGAATAAAAACGGAAGCCTTAGACCATTTAGTAAATAGGCGATTTGCTATTTCTTTCGGTGAGTTCATGCAGCTTTACTTAATGTGAATTTCTTCGTTCATTCTATAGTATTCTTTGTCTGAACTTCGCATTGCCGTGACACAGAAACAGAAAACTGCTAAAGTTCCGTTCAGCCTCATTATTGTGTGAATAGGACACCCGCATTCAGTTGTTCTCACTACAGAAACAAAAAGAGACAGAAATGAAATTGATTCGCGGAAGCCCAAGGGGCAGATTATAAAAGATAGGCATTCTTCTCCTGAACGAAAAAATAGCAGAGCTAAAATTCAAAGCAGTGTGATGGAGTAGAATCGAAGTTTCCAGAAACGCCTCATTTCCAGAGAGGCAGCACCCCAGAAAACAGCGCAATTGATTTCAAAATGCTTGATGGAGTTGAAACGAAAACTGGAAGAGGCGTGTAATCGAGCGAGACCTCCGTTCTTCGCTTCAATGAGAAAAGCAGCGAAAACATTTCCATCCATTCTTCTTCAGCATACAAAAGACAGCGACCAAGCGTTGAAGAATGAAATAATATCAATCTTTACCATTCTCAAAGGGGACACGTCTACGAACCATTGGATTGGTCATGTATTTGCCTGTGTCCTACTGTAGTGCGCTGAGTTCTGTCCCCATGTTTTGTTTCTTCGTCTTTATACTCCGTATATCAGTGACGGTCAGTTTATAAATCGTATTTTTATGATTTTGGATACAGCGCGAAGCATTTTATGTGCTTATGTGCCTGCGTCCGTTACTCTGAAAGAAAATATAAAAAGCACGCATTGCCTGTTAGCTATTTTTATTGGGCAGAGTTGTTGCACACCTATATATTACTGTTTCTCAGATCGCAGGTTCAGCACAAATGGTAGAGCACAGAAAGCATTAGCTACAGAGCAATATTAGTGTACTCCTTACTCTTTCTCACAATACCCTGCAATATACTAATGCGAAAGTGTTTCTTGGCTCAAGAGTGACGTCACCAGAAGCTGCGGACAGGCGCTGTGGGCGGAAGTTGTGGAGAGAGCATGTCCCCACGAACTGAATAAAAATAATTAAGTCTAGTGAATGCGCACAGGTCTCAGAAACGTATCTTCGAGATAAATACTGAGGCGTACAAGAGTAATTATGAGCATCTAAGTTAAAGATGTATGTTTCCGGTAAATTTCGTCCTTGCTTGGAGTGCAGTCGTAGCGCCATCGTGCGGCACCTACTGAAAACCCCTTCGCAATGTACGGCGTTAGTCCAGCATATGGCGCGAGCGTAGGCGCGTAGGCGATATGATGGAGTCGAAATGGTGGACGTGTAGGAGGGATGAAGGACACGCAGTACGAGAAATGGTATCGCATCACTGCACCTAAGCAGACTGAAGTGCACCCCTGGAATTTTTTACTATTGTGGATAGACTACGCCCTGAAAAAGGTCTTTCTTATTGTTTCCTTTCTCTAGCGTACGCCGCCAGTTTATAAGAGCAGGTTCGAAAATAAGCAACCCCAATTTGGCGATGCCAGGCAAAATAAATCCGACTTTGAACTGCAGCTTAGATGTGAGAAGGCAAGACAAGAAGTTAGTCGCAGTTTTGAAACTTTGCACAGCGGCAATTTAATTTTTACGCAAAGCGGTGCTCAGTTATCAGACTGGTGGCTCAACCAACCCAACCAGTCGTAACCAGGCGTTGCTGTCACGTTGCTCTCGAAAAGTGCTTTCAGAGACGTCTGCCACCTGGTGCCTCTTGTCAAAACATTATAATCTGGTGAATTACTGTTTGCTACTCGACTGGGAGTTTTGAAGATATGTTTTTCATTAACGTCGACTGAATTCTCGGTACACCGGCGTTTTAGGATTTTGCCTCCGTTCAAATAAGACAGCCTCTAGCGGGTTAAAATTGAAGAACTGGCGCTCTGCTACAACTTTTGCGGTACCAAAGAGAGCCTGATGCTATTTCGCGGTGGTTAGTGGTAGTACACTGGAGATTCAGATAGTAGTTGCTCATTGATTTTCATCGCTGCCGCTACTTCTTCCCAGTTTACATTTCTGTGCCTGTGGTATTTTGGACAGAAAATAAAAAGGTGTAGGGAGTCACCTATAAATTCATACAAGGCATAAAGGCGAGCTGCTTTTGCACCTAAGGAATTTGACGAACGCTCCTAACATCAACGGCAGCGTTTTGGAGTATGTGCGCGAATAAAAACATTACTCCCAACAAAGCGTAGTATTGGCAGACACGTTGCCTTAAAGAAAGCAGCAAGCGGCTTGGAGACATCGCAGTTTGTTTTTAAATAGCTTACCGTGAATTGTTCTGAACAGCTTACTTGGTAACGACATTGTGGCGCAGTCTTAGGGTTCCTTTCTGCAGTTTAAAAGAGCGTAAAGTGTCGTCATAGATAGATAGATAAAGAGGAGGGGAAAATGGCAGGGGTGTTAACCAGAAATGCTTCCGGTTAGCTACCTTGCACGGGAGCGTAATTCAGTATTTATTTCCAATATGCTCACCAATTGTATAAGTGTTTTCGTCCTTCACAATAAATGTTTCAGATCTGCGTTGCGCATGCATACTTCTTCTCTAGTGTCTTCTCACGACAGGCGTGCAAGGAGGCGGTCACGCCTGGACCTACTGTGATGGAGGTGTGTCTAGTTTTATTCCACCTATACCCAAGTACGTTTCAGCGTCTTGGCAGAAAGTGTCGGCTTTCGTCTACGAAAGAATATTTTATGCGTCGCGTTTGCAGACATCCATCAATATTCAGCGTTTTCTTAAACAAGACTGCACTCATAAATCAAAAGGCAGCATACAAACGCCAAGCTCCGCAATTTTGTTCGAAGCCAATACTCTCTCGAATGAAATGTCTGGATCTTATTTATTCACGACGGGCAACTTAGAGATCATCGAAAGTTATCCGTCATGTTTGGGGCAGCGGAAAAGAACAGCATGGGACGCCGTGGACACTTGTCAGTTGAGGAGACCAATCAGCCGGAATGCTTGTATGTTGCTGATCTTTCACCTCCACGCGGTATAGACCTCGGATGAAACCGGACTCCTTGCGCCCTTTCAATTTTTTCTGTGCCTCTTGACTTGCGGACGCCATCAGGGAAAAATCCTTCTGGGCTTTCACAGAAATGCATTTTTACAGCGAATCGAGGCAAACGTACCATTCTGGTGATATAGAAAGAGACCGAAAACTCTCTGAACAAATGTTTCTTTCTCCTCCGGTTCCTTGTCCTTTGGTACCCCATTTCATTATTTTTATCTCATCTCCGCTAGCTCTCCGAAATGGCGTGTCATTGCCTTCGCTGTAAGTCATCCAGAGGAGAGAAAGACACAATCACGGGGACGAAGACGTGACGGACAGATCACTTCTGCGTGACTACTAACCAATGACGCGACGCCAATTGTAACAGTCGGCAGTGGTGTCTCCCCGTCTCTACAAATCAAAAATAAGAAGTGAATATGAAGGGGGCCAGACAAGTCAACGGCGAGAAGGCGTCGAAGTAGGGAATAAAGACCAACGATAGAATCAAATTGTCTTTATATTCTACGGGCCTGGCTTGTCCTATTTGGTGCCGAAGTTAGTAGTTCGGCTTTAGAAGACTTTTATTTCTCTTTGTGGCATCTTACACAAAGGTAGTCTACTACACCTTAACGCTGACCGTATGACAAAATCAATGACTGTTTCAATCGTGCCTTCCAAATTGCCACCACCCCAAGAGTATCTGTTCTTTTGGTTAGCTCACATTGGTGTGAATAATGGTTGAATATGTATTTCTCGATTTGCGCGCCACACAGGAATATGTTACATCAAACATAAAACGTATCAGATAAAGTAAAGGTCAGTTTGCAAAACGACAGTGAGATAGGTATTTATATGCGCTGTGTACACCACGCCTTATAAGCCCAGGTGCACTGAAAATGACTAAGAATCCTAAAATAATATTCATATATAAAATACCGGCTTCGTTATGTCACTGCACGTAACCTTACCATCAAAATGTGCCGTGCAATGTATAATTTGCCTTTAGAGAACGTTTTTTGTTATGTAACTTGCTGCTAACATATTCAGCGTCATTTTCATGTATTCTTAGCTCGCTTTTAAAGCTGCACAAAGAGTCGAAAGATCTATTTTTCGGTGCATTTCTATAGTTTCTATACAAATAAAAACAAAGGACTGCATATCCTCTTGCTGACTAAGATGGGTCAAGATTGAACCCTAACACTTTGTTCTAAAAAAAACGGGCAGCAGCTTAATTGAGGAGCTGCTCAAAAGCTGCATGTTAATATTGAGGACAGGGCTAAATATGGTGCACAAGACAGAGAACGCAGGAGGCATAACGTGAATTTACAAGCCGCGATTCATTGGGATGCTTCACAATCGTAATGGGAGAATGGGGAAAGACACAACTGAAATTTGCAAATTATACCATTTTTATTGTTACAAACATCAAAAAAGCAATAATATTTTTCTATGCCGCCCTAGAATATTCCCAATAAATACCAATAGGCCAGCTTAAGTGGTACAAAGTAAACTTACATTATATTGCAAAGTTCAACGTGTCGCATTTTTCTCTATCCAGTGAGCAAAACGAGACCGTTGATGGGATGAAACGAAAGGCCATTTTAAAATTAATACATTACGCACTGTTGCAAGCAATTCACATGAAATTTGCTCCATGGGCACGTACGCAATCTATGTGAGTTTATCCGCATGATAAACGCTGTATTCAGAGCGAGCCCGGCATTGTTTGATTCCATGAACAGTTACAAACGAAGCCGTTATGCAGCCATCCTGCCTACGCTACTTTTTTCTTTAATTTCTGCCCTTTTTTGTTCTCTTTTGTCAAGGCGTTTATTTGAAGCACAGGTCGGTTGGTCTTGGTTGTCCGGCGACACGACGGGCACACTCACAGGCGTCGTTCGAAAAACCCAGCTGCACTTCGTCTGCTTCTTCGTTGTCTCGCTTGAACTCGTCCGCTTCTTCGCTGCGCTGCGCCTGTCGGTCCCATTACAATTACTCTCCCTCCGAAAAAGGAGCCATCCTGGCGACTTACGGAGAGGAGAGGATGGGCGGGTCATAGTAAGGCTTGAGGCGCTCAACGTGCACGGTTTCGCGCCCCCGGCGACGGTGGTCCGAAGAGGGAACGAGCGGCTCAACGATATAAGTCACCGGAGAAGTTTGGAGGACAACCCGGTAAGGTCCGTGAAAGCGAGACAGTAGTTTCGTGGCGAGGCCGGGAGTGGAGGAAGGCACCCAGAGCCAAACGAGGGCGCCAGATGGGTATGACGCTGGAGGGTCCGGGGAATCCCGACGGTGCTTCTGATCCCATTGTTGCTGTGTGGTGAAAGAGCGGGCAAGTTGCCGGCATTCTTCGGCATACAGGTGAGCTTCGGAGAGTAAGGTGGTCTCGGAAGGGTCAGGGTGATAAGGAAGGATGGTGTCCATGGTGGATGTAGGCTCCCGGCCATATAAGAGGAAGAAAGGAGAAAACCCCGTTGTTGTCTGAGTAGCTGTGTTATACGCGTACGTGACGAACGGGAGCACTTGATCCCAGTTGGAGTGGGCGGTGTCAACGTACATGGCGAGCATGTCACTCAGAGTGCGGTTGAACCGCTCAGTCATGCCGTTGGTCTGGGGGTGATAGGCGCTGGTGTAGCGATGAACGATTTGGCATTGCTTGAGCAGGGCCTCGACGGCGTCCGAGAGAAAAACACGGCCGCGGTCACTCAGAAGTTCTTTCGGGGCGCCGTGACGAAGAACAAGACTGTGTAGAATGAAGTGGGCGACATCGTTTGCGGTAGCAGATTTGAGAGCCGACGTTTCGACGTAACGGGTGAGATGGTCAACGGCAACGATGATCCACCGATTATTAGCCGAAGTAGTTGGAAGCGGGCCATAAAGATCAATGCCGACGCGGTCAAAGGGACGGCCAGGGCAAGGTAACGGCTGCAAAGGAGCGGCGGCGGGGTGGGGAGGTTTCTTGCGACGTTGGCAGGCGATGCATGACCGAATGTACTGACGTATGTAGCGGTACATACCTCGCCAGTAGAATCGCTGACGAAGGCGAGCATATGTTTTCAGTACACCGGCGTGGCCGCATTGTGGAGCGGCGGGAAAAGAGGCACAGATTGTAGCACGGAGGTGTCGAGGGATGACCAACAGCCACTTCCGGCCGTCGGGGAGGTAATTACGGCGGTATAAGAGGCCATCACGAACGGCGAAGTGGTGGGCTTGGCGGCGAAGGGTCCGGGTCGAAGGATGCGGCGAGGGAGTGTTCAGGAAGTTTAGCAGCGAGGTGATCCAAGGATCCTTCAATTGTTCGGAGAGCATATCAGGGATGTTGAACGAAGAGAATTCGTAGGCACAGACGAGGGCAGAGGTTGACTCGCATGGGAGTGGTGAACGAGAAAGGGCGTCGGCGTCCGAGTGCTTGCGGCCGGAGCGATAAATGACGTGTATATCAAACTCCTGGAGACGTAAAGCCCAGCGGGCGAGTCGGCCAGAAGGATCTTTGAGGGAGGATAGCCAGCATAGGGCGTGGTGGTCTGTGACGACATAGAAGGGCCGGCCGTAAATGTAAGGGCGGAACTTGGCAATTGCCCAAATGATGGCGAGACATTCTTTTTCTGTAACAGAATAGTTTGATTCCGCCTTGGTGAGGGCGCGGCTGGCGTAAGCGACGACGTATTCCGGATACCCAGGCTTTCGCTGGGCAAGAACTGCGCCCAAGCCCACACCGCTCGCGTCAGTGTGAACTTCTGTCGAACAGGCGGGATCAAAATGGCGAAGGATGGGGGGAGAGACCAGCAGGCGACGTAAAGTGCTGAACGCGGTATCGCAGGCGGGGGACCAAGACGAAAGGTTCGGGCTGCCGGCAAGAAGCTGCGTTAAAGGGGCGATGATACTGGCGAAATTTCGGATGAAGCGGCGAAAATATGAGCATAAGCCTATAAAACTGCGAAGTTCTTTTAAGGTGGTTGGTTTGGGGAAGTCAGCGACGGCGCGAAGTTTGGCAGGGTCAGGAAGAACGCCGTCTTTGGAGATGACATGGCCTAATATTGTGAGCTGCGTTGCACCGAAGTAACATTTTTTCAAGTTTAGTTGGAGGCCGGCGTCAGTAAGGCTAGTGAGTACGCGCTGAAGGCGGTGCAGATGGGAAGGAAAATCTTTGGAAAAAACGACAATGTCATCTAAGTAACACAGACAAGTTTCCCATTTGAGGCCACTGAGAATAGTGTCCATCATCCTTTCGAATGTGGCTGGAGCATTGCAGAGGCCGAATGGCATCACATTGAACTCATACAAGCCGTCTGGGGTGACGAAAGCGGTTTTCGGCCTGTCGTTCGCCGCCATCGGGACCTGCCAGTAGCCGGAGCGTAAGTCGAGGGATGAAAAATACTCCGCTCCCTGCAAGCAATCCAGTGCGTCGTCGATTCGGGGTAGAGGATAAACATCCTTGCGTGTGATCTTGTTGAGACGGCGGTAGTCCACACAGAACCTGATGGAGCCATCTTTTTTCGTCACCAAGACAACAGGAGAGGCCCAAGGGCTGTGAGAGGGCTGTATTATGCCGCGCCGAAGCATGTCGTCAACATTGTCACGGATGACGCGGCGCTCGCTCGGCGAGACTCGGTACGGTCGCTGACGCAAGGGAGCGTGGGTACCAGTGTCAATTGTGTGAGAGACGGCCAATGCGCGCCCCAAGGAGGGCTGGGAAAGGTCGAAAGAGTTGCGGAAGCGGCAGAGAAGTTCCAAGAGTTGGTCACGGTAAGCGGACGGAAGGTCGGGAGCGAGTGGGTGCTGCGGTAGGTGTGAAAAGAACAGGGCCGCTGAGGAAAGAGTCGGGGCGGAGCGGAACGAGGGCTGAAGAGGAGGGAGGTATGTCGGTGTCGGCAGCTACAAGAAGCTTAGCGGAGCGCACAGGTAGGTCACACAACGAAACATCACACAGGGGAGAAAGCTCAAGTTCCGCACGGGCACAATCAATCACTGCACGGTGGGTCGAGAGGAAATCGCAGCCGAGGATGACATCGTGAGAGCAGGCGGTCAGCACAACAAACTCGATGGTATAGGCGACGTCGTTGATAGAAACGCGGACCGTGCAGGCTGCGATGGGGTGGATGCGCTGAGAGGTGGCCGTACGTAGTGAAAAGTCAGACAGCGGCGTTGTCACCTTACGAAGTTTGCGGCGAAGAGCATCACTAATTACTGACACTGCAGCACCCGTGTCGACGAGCGCGAGAACGGGGACGCCTTCAACCGACACCTCAATCACGTTAGCAGGAGAACACGGAGGACTTAAAAAGTTGGCAAAACACGCAGTTCTTGCCTCCTGAATTGCGGCAGTCAGTTTTCCTCTGGGAGAGGGTCCGGGCGGCGGAGCATCGGAGAAATGGAACGTCGACGAGGGGAAGGCGAGCGACGAGTAGGGTACTGGGAGCGATGTGTAGAGGAGGCAGAAGAGACATTAGGCAAGGGCGGCCCGGAATCGTACCGGAAATTGCGCATGAAATCGCCAGAACGAGGAGATCGCTGACGGCAAAAGCGTGCGACATGGCCCGGAAGACCGCAGGAATAGCATATCGGTCGATTGTCCTCGGTACGCCAAGGGTTCGTAGGGTTTCGGCGGGGTCGACGAACCGGGACCTGCGGCGGGGGTATAGACGGCGGTGGAGCATAAAAGGCCGGGCTGCTAGGGTAGGCGGCAGAGGTGGGCGAGCGCCGTGTACCGGTGACTGCTTCAGCATAGGTGAGCGGCGCTGCCACAGGAGGAGGTGGGGGACTGGATGGCAGAACTGCAGCGACCTGCTCCTGAATAACACGACGGATTGTGGGCGTGAGAGATGGCGCCAGGTCGTGCGGAGGACAAACGGGGTCGGGAAGGTGATGCAGCAGAGAAAGCTGGCGAGCGACCTCTTCGCGGATGAAGTCTTTAACCTGCTGCATGAACAGGGACTGCTCAGCAGACGAGCCACCAAGGGCCAAGCCAGCAAGACCCCCCGCAGGCGCGCCGGACTGCCGCGTAGATGCGCGTTGCTTGCGGAGTTCGTCGAAGCTTTGGCACAGCTGGATGACGGTGGCGACGGAGGTGGGGTTCTTCGCCAGCAGCATCTGGAAAGCGTCATCGGCTATGCCTTTAAGTATGTGGTTGACTTTATCCTCTTCGGACATGGAGGGGTTGACACGCTTGCACAGGTCAACGATGTCCTCGATGCAGCTGGTGAACGTCTCGGAAGGGAGCTGAGATCGAGCACGAAGGCGTTGCTCGGCGCGAAGCTTCCGGACGGCGGGGCGGCCGAAAACGTCGGCGAAGCTTGTTTTAAAGGACGACCAGGTGGGAAGGTCGGCCTCATGGTTGCGAAACCATAGGTTGGCAACGTCCGTTAGATAGAATAGGACGTTGCTAAGTTTGACGGAATCGTCCCACCGATTGTAAGTGCTGATGCGCTCATAGGAGGCCAGCCAATCGTCGACGTCTTGGTCATCGGTGCCACTAAAAGGAGAAGGGTCACGCTGGCGCTGCACCCCGTGACAGAGGACGGTGGCAGGGATGGGCTGCGATGGTTCACTCGGACCTTCCGGCATGGTGGCGGAGACGAGGAGCGTTCCACTTCGAAGTTCCAGGATGAGGACCGGGACGGGAACCGAGGCACCTCCACCAAGTGTCAAGGCGTTTATTTGAAGCACAGGTCGGTTGGTCTTGGTTGTCCGGCGACACGACGGGCACACTCACAGGCGTCGTTCGAAAAACCCAGCTGCACTTCGTCTGCTTCTTCGTTGTCTCGCTTGAACTCGCCCGCTTCTTCGCTGCGCTGCGCCTGTCGGTCCCATTACACTTTCTAGAAAACTAGTGCTCTTTCGCTTCGTTCCGATTGAATGGACACGAGATCTGGTTCGATTTACCTTACGTGCACACGATGTTTTAGACTTGATTAAAAGTCAGAGCCAATAAAGTTTTTTTCCGTTGTGAGAATATATTGCACAAGCAACCATTGTAGCTCGTTGGAGAGAGTGCGCCATTTAGGTTATTAAAATCTTTGCGGAGTTCCTTCTCTTCTCATTCCCTCATATTCTTTACTGTTCAGTGCTGGACACCTTTGGAGATACCGAAACGTATGGTAGCACCGACGCTATTTGATGCTCATCAGAGCTCTTTTCCTATTACTCTCGCCACGGCGCTCAGTCTTCCTTCTGCATGTTTGGAACAATCTAGGGAACGGTGAAGCAGGGGAAAAGCTTTGTGGAAAGCACTAAAATCAGTATCTTTAGTCCTTGGCATTGACGCCAACTTCAAAGGGAATCATTCCCATCCTCTCAGTTTGCCCATTTGTTCTACCCTACCCTCTTTCCTTCGTGTTGTACCGCATGCGCAGCCAGCCGCCCACACTCTATCACTACATCTGGGCATGCCTGCATCCTATCTGTGTCCCGCTCATTAATTTACCCACCCCAGACTTCGTAGAGACCGCCCTTCTGGTCATAAGAGGAGGTGAACAGATTCAGCTTATTTTCAGGCTATAGGCTGGAGGGGAATGCCAGAGGGCTCTTAGGGAGAGCAGCCCTCCCGAAAAAGTTTTAACTCGCTTTACTTTGATGCCTCTTTGTCTTTGGTGTGCAGAAGAGCACGGTGTCGCGTTTTTCCCCCATGCATACCTGCTGTTGAAATAATCCTCTCCCAAAAACTTCTGGCGCATACATATTTCAACTTTGCACAACGTCTATAAGTAAATGTAATAAACAAAGAAATCGTTCAGCTTACCTAGGATGCTAGGTCGGTGGTACTGCAGAGGGCTGAAAAATGTAGCCTGCAAAAATTCGCGGCTTTTCGGTGGTTTTTCTCGTTCACTGCAATTTTTACATGCTTGGTAAAGATCAATCTCATTAGTCTTAAGTAAAGTTGTAGTGGATGTGTAGTATATTACGTCAACTAAATATCTAAATAATTAGGTTGTGCGTTCAAAAGTTCAATGCATCCAGGAAGCAAAATTTCGCGTTTTTGCCACAATCTGCTACTATTTCACCGCTAACTGCGGAAGCGTGATCACGCCAATTCACGAAAACCGAACATGGCTTATCTGCAAAGCATACTGATGTTAATAAATCCGCATGCCTTGCTCGACAAGATGTAGTATATTATACCTTGGCTTGATATTTATGTTTTGCAGATGTGCATATTATATATTTGTATAACAGGTACTGTGTTTTACATATTGCGCTGTAATGTATATACTCGATTGCTTAGTTGCTTGAAATGCGCAGCCTTTTTTTTTACTCACGGACTGCATTCATTTTTGCTTGTTCTTTAAATTTGCTTGACTGGACACCAGTAAACGTAAAAGCTGAGCACACAAACCAGCGAGTGCACTAGCAACGTGGCTCTACACTCGACGAGAAGGGTCGCACTAGCGTCCGCATATATGCTCATTTTCTTGGAGACACAGACAATCGATAAGGAAACAGGAGCATACAGACGGTCTTCCCGGACTTTCCTTTCCATTCCTTTTTTGTTTTGTTGTATTCTGTTCGCTTCTCCAATAACTCCAAATCGGAATGTATCGATTTATAGGCTACGCGCATTGCAGCTACGTTATAGGCGTTTGGGTGCCAAGCGACAGAGCGTATCCCGCACACTCGCGACTCATGGTTCCGATCTGGTAAAACTAAGTGGACTCACATCGGTAACGCGAAGAATAAAGATGTCACAGAAAAACTGTGTCGACAGGAATAAAAAAAAACGAGAAAAATTATGCACTGAAAATTAAGCCATCCTTTTTTAGCTTAGAAGAGATAGCTGAAGAACGAAAGAAGTAATGTTTGAAAGTTTGCAATTATAACACAGTACCGATCAAGTTAGCGAGGGGATGCCAAGCACGAGGCACTTCTCCGAGCTTAGCGCGTGGACTGCAGCGTTTATTGAGGACCTCGTAATTCGGTTAGCAAAGTCATGCGCCAGGAACTCTCCGCGCGCAACGTTGATGCAAGCCTGCCAGAGTTAATTACTACCGCGCAAGCTCAACTTTGTTCCTAGCCGTGACAGCGGCTGAAGAACACTGGCTTAGGGAACTATAACCACGTTAATTAAAAATGTTTGTCGTGTTTTAGCAGTCTCTCTGAGGTATCGTTTTGAAATCACCGCGCAGCTAGTTCCGATAGCCAGCGCAAATGACACCAATGACGCCAGCGTGCTTCACAGCGAGTCGGTGGGGTCAAATTGTTCTCTCGCTAGTACCATCCCACAAATCTTTGTAATTGACGTTTTTGTTGCACTGCGTGTACCAGCACACAGAGCCTACGTTATCGACATCGGCAACATCACGTAAACTACAAGAATAAGCATTTTCTTTCGCAGCTCATTCAACTTGCTACTGTCAGACGTCCACCTTAATCTTTTTGCGTTATACTGTGTTATGTCGGCTCTCTACCACGATATATGCCTAGCACGTTGTTTTGTACTCCCAGCTTTCTCTAAGGCATTGCCTGCATTCTAAACTTCTCGCCGAAGTGGCTTATTGTCAATAACTCTCGGCTACTGGGCCCAATGACGCGGCATCAAATCCCGACCGAAGCTACAACGTTACGACAGAAGCACAATACCTGTGGATGCCAACGCGCGGCAATGAACAAACCGCAAGGGGTCAAAACATGTCCTAAAATCTCTACCACGACATTTCTCATAGGACATGAACAACTATGCGACGGAAGACGCAACATATGTCGACGTACCCCCCCCCCCCCCTCCATACCATCTCCTTTGTTCATATTTTTTTCTTCACAAGCTATTTTTACTGCCACGTATTTTATTATATCGAAATAATTATCTTCCCCGTGGGCACCCGTTATCTCTAACTCATTATAACCTTTTCATGGCGTAATAAATAAGCAGCAATCGTCAGTTTTTATAGATACCACAAAGTCTCGTCTCTGCCAGCGATTTTACACGTCGGCTAAATTATCTTCCTTTCCATTAAAGGGTTCCTCTCTCTCTCTCTCTCTCCCCTGTCTCTAATATATAGCAGAAAAAATGCGCATCATTCATAAAATAAAAACCTCGTGTAGAATTATTCACGCGCACAACTATTCCCAGGGGCGGTGAAAGAAAAGTGGTCCAGCCATTTCGACCAGGTATTAAGCTTTATACCAACACCCTGGCAAAGCGCTACTCAAGAAAATCCAACCTTCAATTCTCTTTGTTTCTATTGCAAGTGGCAGTTTACCGTAACGTGGTCTTTTTCAGAAGGAAATAGCAATAGGTATGGTCTGTTCCTAAAACATTTGCCTCAACATGATCATACTTACGCATGAAAGTGTAGAGAATATTTTCCCGTGACAATGATCAGACAAAATGGTACCGACTAGCAATGCCCCTCACTCTCTCCTAGGCCGCATCGACTCTCCCTGATACCGATCACCCTGGTTAACTCTCTCCAGTCTCGCGTCGAAAAATTTCTCGTCCTTAATTGCTCTGATTACGCGGAGGAAATTAGAAAACGAGACTTCGCCCCCATCGCAAACCTTCAGCGAAGATTCTTTGTAAGAAGCAGCGAACAGGAGCAGGAACAGCGTTAAAAGCGGAAAGCATTAAGGCCATGCGAAGACGGCGACTGGTGCCGTACTCCGAGCGCAAGCGCAAAAACAATGACGACCGGGCCACGCGATCATCTGCGACGCCCTCGAGGAGGCAGTGGCTTAGCGCGGGTTCGTAATTAGGACCTCTCTAATTAGGATAAAGACGCCTGCTAAAAGCGCCATCAGGCGTCGGGGGCGTCGTGGTTGTCGGTGGATGGGCTGACGAGGAAACTAATCCTTCCCCAGAAATACCGCTGGCCAGAGGCCGCTTAGCGTAACGCGGGCAAGATAACAATCAAGAAAAAAGATAAGGCTTACTGTGAGAGCAAGACTCTTGAACTGAAGCAACAAGAAAAGGGCTGCGTTTTAGCATGGAAATCTTCCGAGGATATGATACGGTAATTTTCATGGCTTGCGTATTTAGTAGGAGCTCGGATGTAATTTGTTATTTTTTTTTACAGGAGTTTCAATTTGACGAAATAACACCGCTGATAGTGCCGCACACATTGCAATGCGAGTGGCTGGAAGCACGGTTAAGGAAACAGCTAGTTAGGTACCATGATAATGTAGGGAGGGCTGGTCGCTTGAACTTCCTCGAAGGAAAGATAATACGACTAGGCTGGTCGTTTAGATTTTGGGAGTCTTAGTTCTAAACTGCTAAAATGAACGCTAATACAAGTACGCGATACCATGAGCCCTTTATTAACTGCTCAAATAAGTATATTTAGTAGAAAACTTCTTAGCGCAGGACCGTTTAAAAATTGCAGTCTGTTTCTGTATTAAAAAAATTGGCTTACCTCGTTGTTGCGGGAGCAGCTGTGGAAGAAGAAAATTAAGAACAAAACTAATCAAACCTAAACCTAAACCTTGAACAACCTTGCTGCAATCTTGATAGCGTGCGTAACTAACAAACGAGGTTGATTTGCATTGTCCTTGGGCACAGTATGCAGAGAAGGCACTTTATTACGATAATTATTTTCGGAAGGAGCGCGCAATTCAGATGGCTATAGTTGGTATCAGAACGGTTTCTGGTCACCCATTATAGGTGGCCCTATAGAAGGTAACTCTCAGAACAAAGAGCATCGCTGAGTATTAGAAACTGTCTCTGTTATGATAAGGCGTTGCGTGCAAGACTTCCAGCTTTGTTGATAGGAAACTGCACGAGTAGTAATAACAGTAACGGGCGATTAAATTTAGTCTCATATTTTTTTTAACCCGAAACAACCTTGTGTTAAGCAGTACACCACTCATTCGAATAAGTTTTTATTAACGTGACAGGAGCTGGAACATGTGCAAACTTCCGCCTGCACTGAGTTTTTAAAGTATGCAGGACGTTGTTTTGTTTACCATCTTTTTATAAAATCTCCGTTCTATAAATTTTAGCACGGTCCTGAGGCAGGACAGACCTTGTTTCATCTGCTTAGAAAAAGGAAAGCCTTCCACAATATTGAACTTTCAAGCTTAAAAAAGCAGAGAATACCGCTCTTGGCTTCTAATAATATCTTTATTGAAAGAGAATGCATTGTATATAGTACGTGAATGAATATTCATACCGAAAAAGTGTTTAAATATGAACTAGTAAATTCTACAAGCCTATTGAGTTGCGGAAAAATTGATACTTGTCATTTCAACATTTATTCTAACATTACAGTCTTGAAAAATTATCGTCATTGCCTTGTGGTTTCAAATTCTCCGCTTTGTATAGTGCACCAGCCATGTTGCATTCCAAGATTATACTTTTATCATTATCTATCCGAATAGTAGGCATTATTATTGGCGATTAGACGGTTCAATCACTGTAATGATACATAAAACATGCAAGCAAGCTAACAGTAACTTTATTAAAGCTGTACATACACTTCAGTTTTTCTAATGTGTGAATAAACACGCACCAAGAACACATTTAAAATTTCATAATTCTATCAGTTTAAGAGGAATAACATCAGCTCACGGCGATGTGTATCGCTTCTTTTAGAATGACGCAAGCGCAAACGTACTGTTAAGCTATGTTTTTAGTGGTTGCGTGTGTAGTGGCTTAAGTCCCATAACACCTTTGAAAAGGACTACATATCCACAGCACCCTCCTACGGTGGCACTGTGTATATTGTAAGGTACTGTTATAGAAATTTTGAAGATAATTGTCCATTATTCCAATGCGTAGAAAAACCGTTGACCATCTATCGCATCTAGTATACCTAAGACTGCGATAAAAAACAGTGGGGAAGTTTTTGCACGATCGCAAAATTATTAATAGCAAGAAAATGCCAGCCTACCGAGGGGTGATATA